>CAUYPK010135926.1:0-12413 GCA_963574355.1 Loris lydekkerianus
ATGTATCTACACACACACACACACACACACACCCCCTCAGGATTCTATATACTTACCTATACACACACACACACACACCATCAGGATTCTACATACCTATGTATCTACACACACACACACCATCGGGATTCTACATACCTATGTATCTACACACACACACACACACACACACACACCATCAGGATTCTATATACCTATGTATCTACACACACACACATACCATCAGGATTCTATATACTTATGTATACACACACACACACACCATCAGGATTCTACATACCTATGTATCTACACACACACACACCATCAGGATTCTACACACCTGTGTATCTACACACACACACACCATCAGGATTCTATGGTATAAAGTCTCAAAAATACCTTCACAGCACATCTCGACTATACCAAAACTGGGTTCTATGCTTTAATTAAGATGACATGTGAAATTATTCATCCTATGGTGTGGCCCAGAAAGGAAGCTGGACTGTACTCCAGGTCTTCCAGTTATTTCCTTGTGCTATCCTCCATTACGTCACCAAGAAAGCCAAATAAAAGTATTTTCTAGCAAATGTGGGCCTTTTCTTCTCATTTCACAGATCTACTTGTAGCAAATTTTCATTCTGACAAAATTTTAATAAAATAGTCAAAGAAAGTCAATGTATGGGCCAGGCATGGTGGCTCAGGCGTGTAATCCTAGTGGTCTCAGAGGCTGAGATAGGTGGATTGCTTGAGCTCAGAAGTTCAAGACCAGCCTGAGCAAGAATGCATGCCACCAGGTCTCTACTAAAAATAGCAAAAACTTAGCTAGGCATTGTAGCCCCACCTGTCGTCCCAGCTACCTGGGGAGCTGAGGAATGAGGATTGCTAGAGCCCAACATTTTGAGGTTCTGTGAGCCATGATGAAGCCATGGTACTCTACCCAGGGTGACAAAGTCAGATTGTCTTAAAAAAAAAAAAAAAGTCAGTATGTGATAGAAAAGATACGGAAGTTAAAATAAATAAATAAGTGATGCACAGAGATAAGAAATAATAAGAGATCGTGTTACTTTTACAACTTGTAACTCCATCCTAAGATTAGAAATTTTGCATATTATATTATAGATAAGAAAATAGAGATTAAGACAGTTATGTAATATGCTCTAGAACACACATGGTTAGTCTGGGATTTGAATCTATAACTGGGACTTCAGACTCCAGCTATTTAAATGTTAAAATTCCTGCCTGCTGGTGAACCTTGAAAATGATGTAGGTCTGAGCTCAGGCTCATCATTAGCTAACTATACTACCTGGCACATCCCTTAAATCATATGAGTCCCATTTTCCTTCTCTATAAATGATAAATATAATACGTCTGGGTTCTGTCTGGTCCAGGTAAGAAAAGTAATAAAAAGTTTTTTTAAACTTTAAAATAGTCTTCACACTTTCTATGTTCTGAAAGTATATATCCACTCACAATTTATACCCATATGTTGAAGCTCAATCCCAATCATTATACTAATAAGAGTTAATAATCACTCATGAAGGGAATTACTGCCCTTATAAAGAATCCTAGGGAGCTTCTTTGCCCTTTCCATCACGTGAGCAAGAAGAGAGAGGCACTGTCTTTGAAGCAGAGAACAATCCCTTATCAGGCACTGGAATGTAATGGCATTAAATTCCCTGGCCTTCCCAAAACTCTGAGCAATAAATTTGTAGGTTTGTAAATGGCCCAGTTGAAGGCATTATGTTATAGTGACCCAAATGGACTAAATAAGACATTACTATTGTGGGAAAGAAAAATTAGCATTTCCCCTGATACAATTGATCTGAAGAAGTATTTTAAAAATGCAGCTACCTCACAGTTGCTGAATTTGGAAACCTACATACATTTTAAAAAGAGGATCTCATTGCTTAGAAATTTTAACCAATCTCTGTTCCCTTTATCATATTTAAAGAAATAGTAACAAATAATTAATTTAAAAGAAAGAGATGTTAAAGAAAGAGAGTTGATAAGAATTCAAGCTTATGTTAAATAAATTACAACATTGCATTCAATCAGAAGGTTGGAAAATACTCAGGGATCTAAAAGTAGACCTGCCATTTGATCCTACAATTTCTCTACTAGGTGTATAGCCAAAAGACCAAAAATCACTTTATAACAAAGATACTTGCACCAGATTGGTCATTGCAGCTCAATTCATAATAGCCAAGTCATGGAAGAAGCCCAAGTGCCCATCAACCCATGAATGGATTAATAAATTGTGGTATATGTATACCATGGAATATTATGCAACCTTATAAAAAGATGGAGACTTTACATCTTTTACGTTTACATGGATGGAGATGGAACATATCCTACTTAGTAAAGTATCTCAAGAATGGAAGAAAAAATGTTCTCAGTATTATTATGAAACCAATTTATAATCACTCACACTTCCATATGAAGAATAGATCACAACTATGGCCCAGGATGAAGGAGGAAGGTCAGATCAAGCAAGGGTGAAGGTGGGATCATACCTATGATGCATAATGCAAGGGTACATGTCGCATCTTTGAAGTATAGAGGATGAATGTCTTAACACAATGATTAAGTAAACAAGATGAGGTATATATTAACCAGTGTGATGTAAATGCTCCTAATTCTATATGAAATCAGCACAATGTACCCCATAAATGCATTAATGTATACATGATCTATGCATTTATGATTTAATAAAAAAATTGTATTCAATCAAAGAAAAATACATATTAATTTTACAATTCATCTTGTCAGCTGAATGCTTTTACTCTTCTGACACACACCTGCCACATAATACCTGAAGCGGAGTTGGACGCACATGATTAATAGATACATCTCACAATCCCTTCTACGGGGTGAGCCTGCAGGTCTCCAGTCATTTGGAATTTATTTAACCTCAGTTTTGTGACAGCCCAGAAAGAGCTGGATATATAGAGCAGCTAAAATTACAAAGAAATTCTACAACTTGCTTGAAGAGAGAAAAAAAGTAACTTTCATTTCCCCAAAATACATTGTGTATCTTATAGATTGTTCTTTATATTTGGTTCCAATAATGAAATCTATAAAATGCTAAATTAATAAAGTCATTTAGCAATAGATAAACTACAAGAATATTCCATTATTTGTGGTTAATGATACTTCCTGTGTCCAAAGTGTTTTGTCTATGTGAAGAACAGTAATTATTAAATATAATGACGACTCTTATTTTAATCATCTTCCTTAAATGTAATTTAGTCACTTTGTTATAGTTTTACTAGTGCTGTGAAAATGAGAATTGGTAATATATGATGGAATCACTACACTTTTTTTTCATTCCTGTACTACAAAAATAGCATTTCATCTTTTCTGTTAAGTATTAATTCAAATATTGAATAGTATTCAGTTTATACATACCTGTGCATATACTTTTATACTGAATAAAGAAACTATAGTGTGACTTATATGGATCAACTGGATAAACTCTTAAAATACATGTAATTTGGGATTCTTTTAAACTTGGAATTCTATAAAAATTGAATCTACCCTTGATAATTTGCATACTAGTTTTCAAGAAAAGTAAATCAAAAGGGAATGTAGATAGTGTGGTGCCTGTGGCTCAAAGGAGTAGGGCCCTGGCCCCATATACCAGAGGTGGCGTGTTAAAACTCAGCCCGGCCAAAAACTGCAAAAAAAAAAAAAAAAAAAGAATGTAGATGGTACCCTAAGCCTAAAAATAAAGTTCTTTCTTAAGTTTATTCTTTTTATTGGTCTGTCTACCTAGCATGTTCTATATTTTAAGCTTCACTTTGTATTCCATCTAACTTTTGTTTTTGTTGTTCTTTTGTTTGATAAATAGATGAGAGGGTGACACTTCTTTTGTTTGTTTAAATTTCTCATTCTAGTTTGGAAAAAAGATTGTAAATAAAAAACCCTATCTTATATGCACTAACTTCTGCATTACAAAATACGTGCAGTTCTTGTAGAGTTGGGTAGCATGGAATGTTACATTATCACTTACATTCCTTCATCCTATGGCTTAGTCACAAAAGTGTATGAAAGGAAAGATGATTTATTCTTATACTATTTACCCAATATTTCTTTACAATATTACTGCTAATTAGGTTTCACTATGGTACTTATTTTGCAAATCGGAAAATTGTGGTTATATATATTTAATAAAATTCCCCAATGACACACCTAGCAAATGACAGAGGTTGTATCCAATCCCAGCCTAGTCTTAGTAAAGAACCATGCATCTGTTCTCATGCTCTAACCTCATGCTCTAGCCTCATGTTCTCATGCTCTAATAATGCCCCTGATGGCCCCTTGTAGAAAAGTCACCATGCCCTCTTGAAATATTATAGTATCGCTATTAGAAACTCCCTGCTCCAAATCTTCCCTGACAGAAATCATTTTTCTTTCCAAGAAATTTGCTCTTCAAAGCCCACAAAAATTCTAGGGACGTATGGGATATGGAATAATCAAGTAGAAGAAAATATTTAACCTTGTGTATAATTAGCATGCACTTTTATGCTATGAGTCTATATTCTTTATTAATAATGTTATAATGGAACTTAATTTCCTAAGGCCATAGCAATTGTCACAGTCCACATTAAACTGGTAACTGATTAAACATAAAATCTAAAGCTTTACTTTTTTATTATTCTTTGAATTCATATACTCTCTTCCATAAATTTTGCCTACCTACGTTTGGGTATTTACCAATTTTAGAAAAGCCAATTACATGCATTTTTCTTCCAACCTAATATGTACCTTTAATTAAATTTTAAGATATTATTTGAATCTTATTTTCCCTCCTCTCACTTCATTTCATATACTGAGATGATTGGTAAGTCTTTATTAGTAGTACTTTTCTTTTACACGTTGGCCTTTCAGGTGTAGTTTTTATTCAACTTTTCTTTTTTATTTCCTTTTCTGTAGACCATTGACTCAAATTCTATTCTTTTATAAGGGAAGTATTTTCCTTCTGATAAGGAGGATTATACCACCTCTCTGAGTTCCAGTAGCTATAGTATTCTCAGGCATGTATTCAGGGTCCTAGGAGAGCAAAGTCACATTCTCATGCTAAAGCATTTAACTCTTCTCTACCTTCTCTAACTTCATAAATGGTTCAGTAACTGAACTAAAAATAATCTCTTATTTCAGGTATATCAAATGCTTCCTCAATAAAGATAACCAAATTACATTTATAAAATGCCAATCACATTAAACTTCACCTGTTTTTTATTTATTAATGTAATTTTAACTTTAACTGATGTTTGTTGAGCTTCTGTGACAGGAGAAGCATTTAGAGTAGATCTGTGCACTTATGATTCCAGAATTAAATAAAATAAAGGGAACATAATTCATGGAGTCTACTTTGTTGAGAAATAAAGGCTCTAACGTGCAAAGAACTTGAGAACAGTCACTGAATTTAGGCACAGATATGAAGATTCTTCTGCAACAATAAACATATTTCCTCTCTTGATAACTTCAAATATATCCAATTTACCAGCATATCTATAAATTCTAAAGCTGAATATATCACCAATCTTTTTTATTTTACTCTACCTCCCCAGTACTTCTATCTAGACTGTTGAAGTATTTCCATAACATTTTTCCAGCTTTCATTCTTAACTGTTCACTGCAATGATCGTACCTCTGAATAGAAATTTGAACGGTTTTTAGTAAGCATGTATACAGTCTTGTCAATCTGGATAAATTTTATAACTATTTATTAAGGAGGGGATAAATAGTTTCCAGATGCTATGTTCTAAATGTTATGTTCTTCTACAATTCATATATTGCAAACTCATCCCTAATATATAGTAGAAAGAGGCAGAGTCTTTGGGAGCCTTTTAGATCAAGAAGGTGGGACCCTCATGAATAAGATTAGTGCCCTTATAAAAGAGACCCAAGGGAGCTCATTGGGTCTTCAACACCTAAGGTCACAGCAAGAAGGGAACATCTACTAGAAAATAGGTCACCACCACCCCCCCCCCCAAAGCCAAATCTGTCAGTGCCTTGATCTTGGACTTTTCATCCTTTAGGACTGTGAGAAATAGGTATCTGCTGTTTATAAGCTACCCAGTTTATTATGCTTTTGTTATAGTAATTGGAGTGGATTAAGATATTAGGTGAAACTGGGAAAATGCCAGGAAGGCTATGTTAGCTATTGTGATGAAAATGTGTCAAATGGTCTGTGAAGCTAGTGTATGATGCCCCATAATCGTATCAATGTATGCAGCTATGATTTAATAAATTTAAAAAAGAAAAAAAACAAAAAAAAAAAAGAAAAAAAATAAAAACTTAAAAAAAAAAAAGATATTAGGTGAATTAGAATAAAAAAAATTTTATAAAACAGAGTCCACTGTCACCCTAGGTAGAATGCTATGGCATTATCATAGCTCACAACAATGTCAGACTTTGGGGTTGAAGTAATTTTCTTGCCTCAACCTCCCAAATAGCTGGGACTACAGATGCCCACTGCTCAGGAGTTCAAGACCAGCCTTAGCAACAGTGATATCCTATTTCTACTAAAAATACAGAAAATCCAAACACCTAACCTTTATTCTCTGTTTAACACCATCTCTCAGTGTCCCCTGTTCCATACAATAATTACTTACTGCCCAAAATATGGATTCCTTATAAGGGTGGCTCTTTCTTCATATGTACGTTTTAGCTTAAATAGCTTATCTCACACTTAGCTTTTCTGAAGATGTTTTAGGATTAATTGTGGCTGCATATAAACAAAACAAAAAACCCCCACAAATAAACATATACATTAATAAATGAACATGAGCTTCTCACAGAATACAAGCAGACAATATAGATTTGAGATGGTGGCTAGTTCTGTCTTGCTACTTAAATATTAGAGTGGATGGCGAGTGGTTGTATTTTATTTATTTATTTTTTTGTGGTTGGGATTTTTATTAGTCCTATTAGGTTTTTGATACATTCTTTTGTTTTATGTAGTCACTCATCCCTTTTGCAAATAGCGGTCTTGCCTCTGCTTTTCCAAGTCTTTTTTTTTATTATTAAATCATAAACACATAGATCATGTATACATGAATGCATTTATGGGGTACATTGTGCTGATTTTATACAGAATTACCTTATATACTCGAGTGTAAGCTGAGTTTTTTTGGCACAAAATTTGTGCCAAGTTCGGGTTTTTTGGCACAAATTTTGTGCCGAAAAAACTCGGCTTATACTCAAGTATATATGGTAGGAATGCTTACATCACACTGGTTAATATATACCTCATCTTGTTTACTTATTATTTTGCTAAGACATTTATACTCTATACTGATAGATCCAACATGTACCTTTGCTTTATGCACCATAGGTGTGATCCCACCATTCACCCTCCCTCCATCTGACCTCCTCTCTTCCCTCCCAATCCCTGCACCCTCCTTTATCTTGGGCCTTAGTTGTGATCTATTCTTCATATGAAAGTGTGAGTGATTGTAAATTGGTTTCACAATAGTACTGAGTACATTGGATATTTTTTCTTCCATTCTTGAGATACTTTACTAAGTAGGATATGTTCCAGCTCCATCCATGTAAATGTAAAAGAAATAAAGTCTCCATCTTTCTATAAGGTTGCATAATATTCCAAAGTATACATATACCACAATTTATTAATCCATTCATGGGTCGATGGGCACTTGGGCTTCTTCCATGACCTGGCCGTTGTGAATTGAGCTCCAATGAACAATCTAGTGCAAATATCTTAGTTATAAAGTGATTTTGGTCTTTTGGATATATACCTAGTAGAGGAATTACAGAAACAAACAGCAGGTCTACTTAGATCCCTGAGTGTTCTCCATACTTCTTTCCATATTAGCTTGCACTCCCACCAGCAATGCAGAAGTGTTCCCTTTTCTCCACATCCATGCCAACATCTATAGTTTTGGAATTTTGTTATATGAGCCACTATTATGGGACTTAGATAATATCTCAAAGTGGTTTTGATTTGCATTTCTCTGATGATTAAATATGATGGGCAGTTTTTCATGTGTCTATAAGCCATGTGCCTATCTTTTTCAGAGAAGTTTCTGTTCAAGTCCCTTGCCCACAATAAAATGGGATTGCTTGTTGTTATTAATATGTTTGAGTTCTCTGTGAATTTTGGTTATCAAACCTTTGTCAGAGACATAACCTGCAAAATCCTCTCTCATTCTGAGGGCTGTCTGCTTGCTTTACTTACTGTGTTCTTGGCTGTGCAGAAGCTTTTTAGTTTGATCAGATCCCAGTAATGTATTTTTGCCTCAATTGCCCAGAGGGGTCCTCCTCATAGAGTATTCTCCCAGGCCAATTTCCTCAAGTGTTTCTCCTGCATTCTCTCCAAGAATCTTTATAGTTTGATGTCTTAAGTTTAAATCTTTTATCCAGTGAGAGTCAATTTTTGTTAATGGTGACAGGTGTGGGTCCAGTTTCAGTCTTCTACAAGTTGCCAGCCAATTATCCCAGCACCATTTGTTAAATAAGGAATATTTCCCCCAATTTATATTTTTCATGGGCTTATCAAAGATCAAATGTCAATAAGTGTCTGGGTTTATCTCTTAGTTCTTAATTCTGTCCTGTACATCTACATCTCTATTTTTTTGCCAATGTGATGCTGTTTTGATCACTATCAATTTATAGTATAGTTTGAAATCCAGTAGTGTGATTCCTCCTGATTTGTTTTTATTTCTGAGTAATGTCTTGGCTATTTGAGTTTTTTTTCTGGTTCCATATAAAACGAAGTACTATTTTTTCCAGGCCTTTAAAGCATGACAATGGTGCTTTGATAGGGATTGCATTAAATTTATAAATTGCTTTGGGTAGTATGGACATTTTAACAATGTTGATTCTTCCCAGCCATGAGAATAGTATGTTTTCCATTTGTTAACATCTTCAGCTATTTCTTTTCTCAGAGTTTCATAATTTTCTTTATAGAGATATTTCACACCCTTTGTTAGGTAAATTCCCAAAAATTTCATCTTCTTTGGCACAACTGTAAAGGAAATAGAGTCCTTGACTGTGTTTTCAGCTTGCCATCTATAAAAGCTTGGTATATATAAAAGCTACTGATTTGTGAGTATTGATTTTGTATCCTGAGATGCTACTGTATTCTTTGATCACTTATAAGAGCTTTGTGGTTGAGTCCCTGGGGTTTTCCAGATAAAAATCATATCGTCTGTGAAGAGTGAGAGTTTTATCTCTTCTGACCGTATTTGTATACCCTTGATCACCTTCTCTTGCCTGATAGCCATGGCTAAGACTTCCATTACAATGTTAAAAAGCAGTGGAGATAATGGGCAACCTTGCCTGGTTCCTGATCTGAGTGGAAATGTTTTCAGTTTTACTCCATTCAATATGATATTGGCTGTGGGTTTGCTGTAGATGCCATTGAGGGTTTGTATTTTAAATGTTAACTTGTAGCAAAGATAGCAAAAGTTAACTCCTGGCTGAGTTAACTCTTTCTTTTTGTTTCACCAGTAGTTTACCCTGACAGATAAAAAAAATAAATCTACTGATTACTTGTTTCAATAATGTATTAATAATATTAACATAATTATTAATACCTAATATATTTATAAAATGTTTGTATGCTTTGAAACTTAACATGGAGGAGGAAAAAACAAAAGTGTTAGTACACTTGTTACAGTGTTGCTAGGTTTTTTGCATGTATTTCCTCTTGGAGGTTTCCAGTGGTTTAAGACAAACTCTTAGCTACTATTTCTTTGTATATTGCTTTTGTTTTTATTGTTGGGGGTTCATTGAGGGTACAAAGATTCAGGTTACACTAATTGCATTTGTCTGACAAAGCCCCTCCTATAAATGTGTTCCTCCCCCAAGAGGTGAGCCAAACACTGTGGCCCCCCTCCCTCCTCCCTCCTCTCTGCTCCCCCTTTCCCCACCCCCACCATGTACTAGGTCATCAATTGTCCTCATATCAAAATTGAGTACATTGGATTCTTGCTCCTCTATTCTTGCGATGCTTTACTAAGAAGAATGTGTTCCACCTCCATCCAAATTACTACAAAAGTTGTATAATCTCCATCTTTTTTAGTGGCTGAATCGTATTCCATGGTGTACATATACCTCAGCTTGTTAATCCATTCCTGGGTTGGTGGCCATTTAGGCTGTTTCCACATCATGGCAATTGTAAATTGAGCTGGGATAAACAGTCTAGTGCAAATGTCCTCACGATAAAAGGATTTTTTTCTTCTGGATAGATGTCCAGTAGGATTGCTGGATCAAATGAGAGGTCTAGTTTGAGTTATTTGAGGATTTGCCATACTTCCTTCCAAAAAGGTTGTATTTGTTTGCAGTCCCACCAGCAAGGTAAAAGTGTTCCCTTCTCTCCACACCCACGCCAGCATCTGCAGCTTTGAGACTTAGTGACATGGGCCATTCTCACTGAGGTTCGATGAGATCTCAGGGTGGATTTGATTTGTATTTCTCTGATAATTAGAGATGATGAGCATTTTTTCATATGTTTGTTAGCCACTTATCTGTCTTCTTTAGAGAAAATTCTATTCATCTCTCTTGCCCATTGATATAAAGATTTGTTGGCTCTTTTTATGTTGCTTAATTTGAGTTCTCTGTGGATTCTAGTTGTCAATTTTTTGTCTAATCATGGTATGCAAATATCTTTTCCCATTCTGATGACTGTCTATTTGCTTTGGTTGTTGTCTCTTTTTAAACAAGAAATTTGTTGTTTTCTAAGTAGGAGAAAGTTACTTAGACCATTTATTTGTGGCCCTGGCAACCACAGTTACATCCTTAAAATCAAGAGAAAGAAATAGCATTAATCTTGCATATAATAATTATAAGTTTAATTAAGACATATTTATATAAAGTTGTTAAAATAAGTGTATAGTCAATGAAACCATTCTGAATTTGTCAAGGGAAAATTAAACAAAAAAGCCTGATAGTTAAAATTGAGTAAAGCTATTAGATTTTTATCAGAATATTGGAAGTTTCAAAATAGTTTTCCAGTGTAGGGCTATAAAATCATTTACATATGCCATTATACAATGCTCTTAAAATTTCAGTTTTTATAGCACAGGAGTAATTAATAGTCCATTTGCAGTGCTTTCCTCTGCTTCCAGCTATGAGCTTGAGATTATTTCCTTCAGGGAACTAAAACTTCTTCCTCACCCTTTTATCTCCCATTTTCCCACACTCATCTTGCTAAAAGACCAAATCCATATTTAAATAGTAATATGATAAAAATGTATTTATCAGAAAAAAAAAAAGTGTTATCCTTTATTTGAATTCAAACTGATGGAGACGTTTCAAATTTTCTCTGGCATCAAAGAGCACAGTTTGCAAATAATGAGTTAGAGGAGAATCTCCAGAGCACATTAGTGTTTGCCAACTGGAGGTTCAATGTAAGTAATTAGTGGAATCACCATTTTTATGCTAGAAATATATTTTTGGTCTGCAAATTAGTACTGCAGAGATCAAATCCAGAAATCTTATCTTCCAGGAACTTTAAACTCCACCACCTTGATTGAGCCACAGGGAAATGTTACCTTCAGTTGAGAGTCAGAGTTGTGTTAGTGTAAGTGAACCATTATCTACCAAAAACAAAATCAGCCATCTCCTCAAGGAAAAGCAAGACCTACTAATGAGCCCAAAGCATTACCGTTGATTTTTTTGTTTGTTTGTTTTATTTCAATCACAAAATGTGGCATAATCTTTTTGTAAGTTTAAAATATTTTACGATTATGCAGGTACTTTTAGAATAGGAGGGCTCAGTAATAATGAAGTGATCTTGGAAACAGAGCACACCAGTTGTTGGCTCACCTAGAAGCTCTCTAGGGGGCATGGAGGAGGGTTCAGCATCATCAGCTAAGCAACACCAACTCTTTCTGAAACTATGAAAATAGCCAGGATGGAAGAGAAATTTATCAAATCCTGCCTACAGCAACTCTGTGATTCAATCAAAATGTTCTCAAACTGGAAACTCAACAGCCAGCTACTAAATTAATGCCATTATTTTCTCACCTTCAATAAATCAATATTTTTCATAATTCCTGTGACTTGATGGAAATAAGTATGACTTTTTTAAACTTCTCATTTTTAATCATCAGCTAAATAGATTAAGAAGCTACTATAGTTTGTTGTCTATTTCATACTTTTTTTTTTTTTAACTTACAGCTTATATGTCAAAACTTGACAACTTGCAGATTGCAAAATGTTTTTAAAATAATTAACCATGCTCACATCTCCATCCTGCCTTTGGCTTAGTAAGTTTGTCCTAGGGCTTATGGTTAAAACAGCTTGTTCTGTGTTAGAAGGAAAGGTGTGCACTGTAGGCACCCCAAATAGAAAGTGATATGTATTAAGACAAAAAAAAAAAAAAAAAAAAAAAAAAAAAAAAAAAAAAAAAAAAAATTTAAAATTTAAAAAAAAAAAAAAAATAAAAAAATAAAAC
>CAUYPK010135927.1:0-31695 GCA_963574355.1 Loris lydekkerianus
GAAGCAAACATCACCTTGATCCCCAAACCAGGGAAAGACCCAACAAGAAAAGAAAATTATAGACCAATATCACTAATGAATATTGATGCTAAAATACTCAATAAGATCCTAACAAACAGAATCCAACAGCACATCAAAAAAATTATACACCACGACCAAGTCACTTTTGGTGACACCATGGCACTCTACCCAGGGTGACAGCTTGAGACTCTGTCTCAAAATAAAAAAAAGTTGTTCCATTCATAATCACTCCACAAAAATGAAATACTTAAGTACAGATTTAAAGTATGTACAGAGGTCAAACAATTAAGTTCACAAATTTGTCCTAGAAAAAATGCTACATATCTCATTGCTGAATAATTACTATGGTCACCTTCAAAGTGCTCCTCTTGACTATCTGGTGACTATAGTGATATTCAGCAAGGAGGTATGTAACACTTTTTCTAGGATGAATTCTAAACTTAATTGTCTGACCTCATATGTGATATATTTATTGAAAAATGACAAAATGATGGTGGGAGAAATCAAAGACCTAAATAAATGTAGAAACATTCTGTGTGTATGGATCAAAGACTTGCCATCATGAAGATGTTAATTTTCCCTAAATTGATTTATAGGCAAGTTTATGGGGGAAAGTACAGGCCCTAGAACTACTAAAATAATCTTAACAAACAAAAATAAAGTATGAAGAATCACTCTACCCAATATTAAGGCTTACAGTATAGCCATGCTAATCAAAGCTGTGTTGTACTGGTGGAGGGGCAGACATATAGATCAATGGAACAGAACAGATAACTGAGGAACAGCTCATCATAAATATTCTCAAGTTATTTTGAGAAAGGTACAAAACCAATTTGATGGAAGCCATTTCCATAAATGGTGAGAACAACTGGATATCCATAAGAAATAATAAATCTCCACTAAATCTCATGTCTTCTATAAAAATTAACTCAAAATGGATCATAGACTCATATAAAAACTATAAAAATTTTAGAAAAAAAAACAGAAAACAGTATCAGGGATCTAGGATGAGGTAAAGAGTTCTTAAACTTGACAGTAAAGCACAATCCATAAAGGGAAAAGCTGATAAGCTGAATCTCATCAAATTAAAAACCTTTTACTCTGAGAAACAAGTAGAAATAAAACATTAGACAAACACAACCATAAGATGGCACATGAGGAAGTGATCTGAGGTCCTTGCATTTCTTGACATAAGGTTATAAATATTTATTAACTTCAGCCTTTTTAAGCAAATGAGTTAATACGCAAAGACAAAGAAATAAAACTGTCATTATTTATAGATGTTATGATAGTATGCGTGCATAAAAAGCACAAAGGATAAATCTTTAGAATTAATAAATAATTTTAGCAAAGTTGCTGGATATAAGATCAATCTAGAAATAACAATTACATTGCTGTATATCTGCAACAAACTTAGATTAAAAAACTGTAAATGATACAAAACCATTAAAAAATAAATCCAAGGAATAAATCTAACAAAATGTATGCTGGAGCAATACATGGAAACCACAGTAGTTAAATAAGTGAAGGAATTATTATATTTTTGAGTTAAAAGATTTAATAAAGATGTTAATTATTCCTATATTGACCTATAGATTCAATGTAACCCATTCACAGACAAAATCTCAACAGGAGTTTTAGAGGTACTTGACATACAACCATGGTTTGAATGATAATGACCCTCCAAACTTCATGTTGAAACTTAATTCCCAGTTTAACAGTATCAAGAGGTGTGGCTTTTGGGAAACTTTGCCCTCATGAATGGAATTAGCCCCCTTATAAAAAGGCTGGAGGTTGAAGGAAGTGCTCTCCTGCCCTTCTGCTCTCCTACCATGTAAGGACACAGCGTTTCCCCACTTCCCCACAACCCCTAAGAATGCAGCAACAAGGTTCTATCTTAGAGGTAAGACCAGGCCCTCTTCAGGCGCCCATCCTGCCAGTGCCTTGATCTTACACTTCCACCTTCCAGAACAGTGAGAAATAAATTCTTGTTCTTTATAAATTGCTCAGTCTGTGATATTTTGTTAGAGCAGGACAAATGGACTAAGACTAAAGGTTTTTTGGAATGGAAATGAGGTGATCCTCTAATAGCTAAGACATGCTTTAAGAAGACAAGTCAAGAATACATATTCTCTCAGATATTGATAAACATTATTTTAAGCTGTATAACAGAGTGGTCCTGGTGCAAGGATAGACAAACAGACCAGTGAAGTGGCATGGAGAGCTCTGAAACAGACTCATATGTACTTTTGGTTTTATGACCAAGTAGGCTTTGCAGACCAGAGAACAAAGGATGGAGTTTTATAAATGGTTCTGGGGCCAAAGCAAAGTAGAATATCCATATGGGGGAAAGGAGCTTGACTCCTACTTCACATCAGACAGAAAAACAGCTCCAGGTGAATTGCAGATAAGACAAGAGAATGATTTGGGGGTAGGGAAAGACTTCTTAAACAGAATATGAAAAGCACCAACTGTAAAGGAAAAGATTGATGAATTAAACTACATTAAAATTAAAGTTATCTGTCCATCAAAAGACACTACTTAATGTGAAAAGGCACCCCAGGAACTGGGAAGTTATATTTACAATACATATAAGAAACAGAGTACTTGTATCTTCTCTCTGTATCTGCGATGGTTTGATTGTTTGTGTCCCCCTCCAAAATTCATGTCAAAAATTGAACCCCAGTGCAAAAGTATTACAAGGTGAGACATTCAAGAGGTGAATTAGGCCGTGAGAGCTCTGCCTCCTAAATAGCTGAATGCTCTTATAAAAGGGCTGGCGGGGCAAGTTTGGCTTTCCATCTCTTCTGGCATTTAGGACATAGTGTGGCTTCTGGCATTTAGGACATAGTGTGGGTCCCTTTGTGCCCTTCCTTTCTTCCAGCATGTAAGGACCCAGCATGGAGATCCTCCTCACACACCAACCACTCCTTGATCTCAGAGTTCCCAGCTCCAGAACTGCAGGAAACAAATTTCCAATATTTACAGATTACTCAGTCTCAGACATTTTGTTATAGCAGCACGAATGGACTGAGACAATATCTTACTGATTAGTAAGAAAAGGTAAGTCAAAAGAAAAACAGCCCAGAAAATCAAACGGATGTATTAGTTAATTTTCTGTTGCTTATAACAGAATACCTAAAACTGGGTAACTTATTTCTTGTAATTATGGAAGCTGAGAGGTCTGAGATCAGAGGGCCACATCTAGTGAGGGTGTTCTTGCTGACAGGGACCATGTGCAGGCATAGGATCCCATGGTGAGGAAGCAGAGTGTGCTACCATGCTAGTTCAGGTCTGTCTTCTTATACAGCCACCAATTCCTATGAAAACCCCTTAATCTATTAACCTATTAATCCATTAAGCCTGAATGAATTAATTCATTTATGAAAGCAGAACCCTCATATTCAGTCACCACATGTTTTTTTTTTTGGGGGGGGGGTTTGGGGGGGGGTTTGTTTTTGTTTTTTTCTTTTGAGATAGGGTCTGACTCTGTATCTGTATCCCGGGATGGGCACCATCATAGCTCATTGCAACCCCAAACTCCTGAGCTCAAGTGATCCTCCTACCTCAGCCTCCCAAGTAGCTGGAACTACAAGAGTGAGCCAATGTGCCTGGCCCCAATCACCTCTTACAGGCTCTAAATCGTGCTACATTGGGGATTAAATTTCAACATGAGTTGAAGTTTCAGCATGAGCAATGGGGAATTCATACAAGAGGATGAGAGTGAGTATATTATACAAATATTTTGGAAAACAGTTGGCATCATGGACTGAAGTTTAATACAAGCACATCCTATGGCCTAGCAATGCAACTCCTAGATATACAACCAACATAAATGTGTGAACATAGACCTCAAGAATGACATACAAGGATGGTCACACAGCATTATTCACAATATCCAAAAGCTGGAAACAAGACAAATATCCACTAACAGTAGGATGGGTAAATGGTGACATATGTCACACAACTGAAAATGAATAAATTAGAGCTATGTACAACATGTGTGACTCTCACAATGAAACACTAAGTGCAAAAACTGAGACACACAAGACATGATACCGTGTAACTGCTTATAACTCAACACTGATAAAGTAATGCACAGCAGAACTCAAGGGATGCTGCCAGAAGGTACTTCTACAGGATTTATAATCTTCATTGTTATCTTCTAGAAAAAGCTATTGAAGGCCCAAATGAGATGGTGAAAAGAAATAAATTATAAACTTAAGGATAGAAGGAAATGCTCAAGATCAGAGCAAAACTTAATGAAATAGAAAATAAACATAAAATAGAAAGAGTCAACACAAAATAGAAAGAGTCAACAAAATCAAAATGGTGGCTCTTTGAAAATACTAACAGAAATAAACCAAACTCTAGAACACCTGGCTAAGAAAATGAAAAAAGATACAGCACAGCATGTAAGAAATCAAAAGGAGAATAAACAGTATGTATAATTTTAAATATAACAAAATTTAAAAAATCATTACAGAACATTATTATGCCAATACATCTGAAAACTGACAAAATAGACAGTTAACCTAAAGAAACCAAATTTTAAAAATGTCTCAAAAAGAATAAAATCCCCAATATGCTTAGGAACTTTAAGAGAACTGAGTTGGGATTTAAAATCTATTCAGAGAACCAACAACAATGGAATCAGGTCCAGAGGGTGGGGCACTGTGTCCCTGTGACACATCCTGGTCCCAGATGAGCCACCCAGCTTGCAGCAAAGGGGACACTCACACCAGGTGGCTGAAGGAGCCTTGATGGCTGAGGCCTCTCTGTCCTCCTCACTGGGTGTGGGGCTGATTTGCTCCAGGGAACCAACCTGCCCAACAAGCCCTGGTAGCCCCAACCACTTCGAATGTCTTGGTTGAGTTTCCAAAGAGGAAGGTAGCCCTCTGGGGCAGGCCAGAAGGTCCCCTGAAGTTCCTACTCCTACCAGGCCCATCCAACAGATGAGAGGCAGCATACAGCCTCCTGTATGGCACCTGGGAATGAGGAGCTCAGGTTCACATCCAGTTGCTGCAGGCTGGGACCAGAGAGCAGGTTTGTCAGGAGAGCGTCCAGGGCCATAGTGACACCAACCCTAAATCTCCAGTGTCGCCATCCTGTTCCAGTAAGAGAAGGGTGGATTTGAGCTAGACAACTTCAGTTTGAGAGGTTTGCATCTCTTCCTTCTGAACTGTAGATTTCCCAACTGTAAGATGGTGACATCAGCCTCAACAAAGGCCAAAGACCTGGGCTGAGAAAACGGGAGGCTCAAAAGTAAGTCATCTGGAAAGAAGTCCACTTGTCAGGGATATGTCTCTGATGGGCAGCATGTGCATCCTCTGCCCTCTGTCCGGGGTTAAAATTAGTGTAAAGTGGGTCCTCAGCAAGGGACAACCACTACAGGCTTCCCAGTGGAGGGAACTTGAAGCTAAATCTTATTTTTGACTGACAAATAGTAATTGTATATATTTATGGGATACAAAGTGATGCTTTGATACATGTTTACAATGTGGAATGATTAAATTAGGCTGATTCAACCCATTCCCTCACATACTTTTGAAGGAGAAACCCAAGTTTGTTGGTGACTGGGGACAGGTACCCTGGGGCCCACCCAGGACATGAAGTCATGAGGTGCCAGGTCCTTTAAGGGTGGAGGTGTCTGGTGAGGGGCTGGGGCATGGAGTGTGTCTTGCCAATAGGCCTGCCTCAGACTGGACACATTGGGGCACCCTGAAGATCTCTGGGTAGAGACCCCTCTCTGGAGATTTCTACATGGAGGGGCAGAGAGGGAAGTCAGGACAGCCCAGCCCCTGTGCAGGCAGGGCTGACAGTGGAGACTTTAATTCAGGCCCCCAGATACCTTGCTCTGGGCCCAGTGCTAGACAGACCCACTGGTGTCAAAGGAGGAGAGGGCACTGGCCAGGTGTGGCCTAACCCAAGCACTGCCCTGCAGGCGCCGAGAGCTGCTTTAGCAAGCCAAATGAGCTCAGCCTTGGGCCTGCTGTGCTTGAGCACAGACATATCCTCAGCCACCCAGACCCCCACTAAAGCCTCTCCCTGTCTGCTGCAGAAGCAAGTGCCCTGTGACCTTTCCACTCAGCTCTGCATGTACAGCTCATCTTAATTAAAACCTAGCTGTCACCGGGCACAACTTCTCCAAGCCTCTCATTCCCTTAAACCCCAGCTCTCCCCTGTGGGTGGATAGAACCCATAACCTTTGAGGCTTGCGGTGGTCTCTCTTCATCCCTGCCAAACCCCACAGCACCATAGTAATCCAGGGCATTGGCATCGATGCTCTGAGTTCCACCCTCAGTCTTGCCAAATCTTGGCAAGTTCCACCTCAGTCTTGCCAGACAGCCCAATATCTGTCTGGGTGGCCCGTCCTGCATAGCACCTGCCATACTAAACTCAGCAGCCCTGGCCCTCTCCCCCCACAGCCTCCCTAGCTCTGTGTCTCCCCACCTGCCTGCCTTCTTTTGCCTTCAGCCTCGTCCTTGAGCTGTTTCTGGGTATCTTTTCCTAACATCTGGTGTGTTGAACCACAGAGCTCATTAATTCTCCTCCTATCTTGTTCTCTAACATAGCACTTAAGGTTATAAATTTCCCTCTCGTGCCATTTTACCTGCATCCCAGGGGAGTCAGTGTGCGCTGCTTCTGTTATTGCTTGGTTTATGTCTTTCGTATTTTCCGTGATCATTTTTCCTTTGGCCCATGAGTTATTGTGTTTTCCAGATGTATTCAAGCTTGGGGCCCATCTTTCTGTAATTGACTCCTAACATTATTGCACTGTGATTACAGAGCATGTCTAGTTTATCATCTTTGGTATTTGTTGAAGCTTCCTCTGTGGTCACCTACGTGGTCAATATTACAAACGTTCCATCTGTGCTGGGGAATGTGAGTGCCCGACACAGTAGGTGTATTCTACACCTGCCCAGTAGCTCAAACTGAAAAGCTAGATGTTACAAATCTCTATTTTCATGACTTTTCTTTTCCTTGATGCCACTTTCCCAAAGAGGCGTGTTAACAGCCCCTGCCATGGTGGTGGACGTGTCAGTGTGCCAACCTCCTGGGCACTCCATGTCCCTCTGAGGCTAGTTGAGCATGGTTTTGTCTTCCTAGCCTGCACTGGGTTATTACCACACTTCCCTACCCCAAACTCCTGCACTGCTTCCTGCCTTGATGACTGTTTCCTACATCAACTTTCTTTCTTTCTTTCTTTCAGCATTTTGTATCTGATAGCCTGCTTTTCAAAAACCTAGCCTGAGAATCTGTGTTTTACATTTCATCTCATTACATGTTACCATCTTAGTGATATTTTGAATATCGCTGATGTGGTAATATCACTTTACCATCTTACTTCCTACCATTTTTGTCTTGGACCCTAGTATGTTGCATTTTCTTACTTTTTCCTCCTCCACGGATCCAGAGGTAATGAAACCTCGTTTAATTGCACAATGGTTTTTGCGTGTAGTGGCTTTCAGGCACGCAAAGCCTCGCACTGCTCAGCTGGCGGCGCCTCCCCCATCTGCTCTGGGAGTCCTGCCTCTGTCCCTGTGACTTGGGGACTGATCTGACCCCTTCCCCCCAAGTTCCTGCCCCCTTCTTTCTGCACATGCCCTGACCTGGTAGCCTCCCCGTGTATGTGGTACCTTTCTGGGCCTTGTGCCACTTACTTACACTTGACTCTTGAACATTTAAACCATATGGGTCCCCTGAGAACAGAAAGACCAACTTCTCTTCCTCCTCCTCCTCAGCCTACTCAGCGTGAAGACAATGAGGATGAAGACGTTTGTCAAGAACCAATTCCCCTAAGTGAATAGTAAATGTATTTCTCTTCTTTATGATTTTAATAACATTTTCTTTTCCGTAGCTTACTTTGTTGTAAGAACACAGTATATTATACGTCTAATATACAATATATGTGTTGACAGTTCATATTGTCATTAGGCTTCTGGTGAACAGTTGGCTATGAGTAGTTAAGTTCTGGAGGAGTCAAAAGTTACCTGTGGATTTTTGACTATGTGGTTGGTGCCCCTAAACCCCCCTCCCATTGTTTAAGAGTCAAGTCTATTTACATATATTTGTAGATGAAAAAAATACAAAGCATAATTTATGGGTGTTTTTGTGGTGCATTATCAACAGTATATTGAGCTATGGCTTCATGTGGATTCTCATCATTTTTTAGCTGTGTCCTCTTCACTCCTGCCCATGCTCCCTGATGACCCTGTGGCTTCCACCTCTTGAGGGATCTGGAGAATTTTGAGGTCATCAGATTCAATCTTGTTTCTCTGCAATTGTTTTTCCCTCTGGAATAACTTTTCTGTTGTGTGTGTTTGGCCCTCTGGGAATACTTACACCTAAAGTCTGGTCTGTCTTTAGTTCTTGGAAATTCTCTGCTAGCCTTCCTTCCAACAGGGGCCCTGCCAACAGGGCACTCTCCTCTCCCACAGAACTCCGGGGGGAGGGGCAGGGCACACCTCCTTACATGTCCCATCTCCCTCTCCAGTCCCTTACTGATGCTTTCCAGAGGGTCCCCCAGGGAAATCTCACAGCCTCTTGCAACAATTATATTTAGTTATAATTATATTTTCATAAATTACATTTATAAATTCTATTACATTTGTCAATGACATTTTTCATACTCCACTCACTGATTGTCGCCATAACTGCTTCTGTAGAGCACATCCTCACTTGTTCCCTATGACAAAATTCTCCAAGGGTGCTAAGGTACAGCTGAGTGGTTGTGATGCATTCAGCTTTCCAAAACTTTCTCACGTAATACCTGTGAACATGCCCACCTCATGCCTTGAGGAACCCACTTGGAGATCCACTAGGCACATCATTATTTCTCACTGATTCACACTGGTCACACTGTGAAGCACTGAACTGGCAAATCAGAAGACACCTTCCATCCTCCACTCCCTCCTGACGGCCATCCTGCCCTGTACTCTATCTGCCCTCCTGCCTTGGGGCCCTTTCTACCTGAGCATTCCCAAAGGAAGGGGACCCTTAGCCTTTGATAACTCACTGGGGACCCTCTAATCATATCTCTAGTCTGGAATCCAGTGCTATTGCCATCTCCTGTCCCCCTGGGTCCAGGCTGGAGGAACTAACCCCTACACACACACACTTGGGCCTGGACGCCGAGGTCATGACCTAACCAGGGCATTGCCTCGCCCCAACATCTGTTCAGCTCTCCAAGGCCCCGAGCCTGCCCTCCTCACCTTTCCAGCCCCCACCAATCACCACAGGAGGGCTCTGTGTCTTTGTCACAGAAGCTCTGGACAGACACCCCCATCCCCTGCAGCCTTTCCAGAGACACTGTACCCAGCCATTCTGTGGCTCCACGGGCCAAGCCCAAGCTCCTGCGGTATTTGTCACCCAAATCCTGGCCACTCTTCTGGCTTCTCCTCTGAGGCACTCACCTTCTGGGGACCAGCCACCTCCTTAGGCTGGAATGGAGCACTGTCCCTGGAAGTCCCCACTGAGGGACAAGCTGGAGTCCATGCCCTGGTCTCTGCAGACTGTTGCTGTGGCCTGGATGGCCCTTTCTCCTCCTCTTGAGACTGCCCGTTCTCCCCAAGGACTGGCTCTAGGGAACCTTCCAGGTACTCATGAGAGAGGCAGGCTCCAATGCCCTCCCCCAGACACTGTGGCTTCTGCAGAGAGAGGATGGTGGGCCTGCAGCTTGGGGATCCCACTCATACCCTGTTGGGTGAGCCTGAAGGATGGGCCAGCTGGGTCTGTCTCAGCCTCAGTCTCTCAGGGGAAAGGAGGGCAGGAGAGAAGCCCAATTCCCTGAGGGTCCACCTGAGTCCCTAGGTGTAGTGCAGTACTAGGCACCTGACACCCGAGGCCAGATGGTCACCTGCCTCTCCAGACAGTCACAAGACTCAGTAATCTGGGGCCCTCGGAAGGTGCAGCCAGCTCCGTGGGGGCTTCACCTCTTCATGGGCACAGGCAAAGGGTGTGCATCCAAGGGACTTCGTCTACCCTGCCCACCCCAGCCGGCTGAGGATAATAGGTCTGAAAGGAGTCTGCAGTCTGTACTGAGGGCTCCTTGCCCCCTGTAGGGAGTGAGCATGGTCCCATGACCCTAGAAGCTGAAGCTGTCATCCTCCAACCATCAGCTACCAACTTCATCCACATGAGAATGCCTCTGGCTATCCTGAATGGCACTGCCCCTCAACCCTCCCGTTTGCCCACTCGCAACTGCTCCAACAGCCCAAATGGCACATCCAGGTACTAATGGGGGGAACATAGCAGAGGAAGGAAGAGGAGCTGCCCCAGAAGCCTCCTTGGGGCCCAGGGATGAGCACAGTCAGGGGAGGGGCCACCCCATATGATGTCCACCCAGGGAGCCAAAGGACGTGCTTGGACTCCCACTGGCCAAGGTTGTGATTGCCCACCAGGCCCTCAGTGGAGCTGGGTCCCAGGCAGGATTCAGATGACAGTGGGGACCAGATGAAGAAGCACGAGACACTGGCAGGGCCTGGCCTGGGAGATCACGGAGGAGGCTGGTACCATCTAGCAGAGAGGAGATGGGAAGGCATTCCAGGGAGGGCAGGCAGGGGCAGGGTGCTCCAGGGCCCTCAGTGTTGGCAGACCAGAGCCCAGCCCTGAGAGGAGCTCGGCCACACCTACTCTGCCCTGTGTGGTCACTGCGTCATGTAAGATGGAAACTAGATTGAAGGTGAGTCTAGCAGCCCAGCCCAGCCTCAGCTGCCCTGCCCACAGTGGCTTCCCAGCAGGAGGTGGCACCTCTCCAATCCCCTTCTGTTCTCCCCCTGCTGAGTTCTCCTCACCAGGTTCTCCTCTGCAGGGAGGGGGGTGGCACCAACAGGGCTCTGGTCCAGCCCAGGCACCTGTGCAGGGAAGTACCCAGCCTAGGGGAGGGCCCAACTCAGCCCCCAGCCCTGGCTCCTGCGGTTATCCTCTAAGCTTCTCTATTCATCCATCAGCTTGAAATCCACCTTCCCCAAGAACCAGCCCCACTCCAGGACTGAGACATGCAGTGGATTCACCTGTACCAGGGGCCCAAAGGGAGGTGCACACCCAGAATTTGATGAACAAAAAGGGGTGATTAGTACTATTTTATTCCAACAAAGACATTTTGTCTGTTTGGGTTTGTTTTTTTTTTTTTTTTTTTTTTTTCAAAGCTAGGACTAGCTAGGCTTTCTTGACCACCGCCATATTTTCACTGGGGCTCCCCAGAAGACCAGAACCAATAGGAAATACACACACACACACACACACACACACACACACACACACAGAATATCCGTGGTTGACCACCTCCCTACATGGACCACCTCCTTAAGCTAATGTAATTTTCATAGACTGGACATGCACATGTATGTATCAGGACAGCAGACCTAGCTCCTTATGTTGACCACCTCCATATGCTGACAAGTTTGTTACAGTCCCTTGGGTGGTCAACTTACAGAGGTTACTATATTTAAACGATTTATTATGGGAATTGGCTCACATGATTGTGAAGGCTGAGAAATCTCATGACATGCTGTCTGCAGGCTAGAGACTTAGGAGGGCAGGTTCTGAAGTTCTAGGGTGAGCCTGAAGACCTGAGGACCAGAGCAGCTGATGGTGTAAATCCCAGAACAGGTGTGGGAGAAGACCCATGTCCCAGCTCAACAGGCCAGAAGGGAAAGATTCCTCTCCTCCTCTGTCTCAGTAGACTGGATGATGCCTGCCCCTGGTGGTGGTGGGGTGTCTACTTCAGTCACTCTGCTGAGTCAGATGTCAGTCTCATCCAGAAACACCCTCACAGACATACTGGAAGAATGTTTAATCTGGGCACCCAGTGGCCCAGGCAAGTTGACACATCTTCATGTGGTGTGACACACCACATCTTAGCCAAACCTCATGCCTCATGCCTGGCCTCATGTCCCCATGGGTCAATAGGCTGTCCTGCCTGGACAGGCTTCCCGGTGACCAAAAGGGCCCCGACACCTTGATCTTAACACACTCTAGGCTCACACGACCCTAGGAGCTAAGGAGGGTTAGGCACACAACTAACTGGTGGGAGGTGGGATATGCACTCAGGCCTGGCCAGCTTCAAAGCCAAAGCTCTGTACCAACGGAAGAGATGTGCCAGCCTAGGGCGCTTTAGAGCTTCCCCAGCGCCTGACAGCATGAATGAGTACTCCACTGTGCCAGGCACTGCACAGCAGGAAACCAAGACCACACACTCTCAGGGGACTCTAGCCTTCCCTGCAACTAGAGGCTTATATTTATTTATACTCTTATTTATCTGAATGAATTTGTGGCAGCTCACAGTATAACACAAACATAAGAAAACCGAAAGCATTACAGCCAGACAACAGTTGTATGTGTGTTTATATAACCATACTGCACTATACCTATTTGTAGGGACAGGAGTGCGTATTACTGCACCACACACATGCAGGTCTAACCAGACTTCTAACAAACATGGTGCAGGCACATCCTCTGAACAGCTGGGAGAGTGACCATCTGCCTCTCACTTGCTTTGCATTTGGAAAACCTATTTGATAGGAAGGCCTAGGAAAAGAAAATAGCAGTGTGAGGCTTCAATGATTTCTTAAGGACATGCTTCTAAATGATTTAATCCCTTCCTGAGACATTGCCCATGAATTGATGACCTTTGCTTTTCCTTTCTCCCATCTGATGAGCAATGGCTTTTCTGACAGGCCAGTAAATTTCTCCCATTGCTTCTGCTAAGAAAATTTTTTTAAAAGATGATGAGGGGAAAGTGCTTTACTGCAAAGCACTCTGCACCTGCCCCTCCCCCACTACAGTGGAAAGGGGGGGGGCCGTGGCCGCCCTCCAGGGATGAGCCCAGTCGCCTTAAATTAAAACAAATGCTGCCGACTTCCCGAGGGTGACTCACGCACAAAGGAGGCCGGAGACGAGGGGACAGGCAACTGGCTGCCTTTCCGTGCTGCTCTAATCTCTGTGCTGAGGTGGCCATGAGCAGAGCCCTTCTGGCCTCCCACCCCACTCAAAGTGCCCCAGATCTCCACACTCACATCTGAAGGGGCAAGGAGATTTCAGAGGGACCAGAAGGGAGCCTCACTCTGCCTCCCAGAGCCAGGGCTCCAACGGTGCGTTTTATGGGCCAGGCATATAGCAAGCCGGTGCCTGCCAGGACACATCTAGCTGCAAGACCTTCAAGATGCACCATCGGGAAGCGTGCCGAGGCTTGGGGACTGACTATAGCAGCCAGCAAGGGAAGCCTTGTGGAGAGAGGACAGGGGCAGGATCAGGAGGATTGGGGCAGGCGAGGAAGGCACCCCAGGGGAAGGGTGCAGTGGGTAGGGGCCTGAGTGGAGGCAGGATGTGGGGTCTGGAGAACTGAGAGGCCCCGGGAAGGGTCTGGGTGAGCACAGCCTTCCTTCCCCTCCCACTGGGGAAGCCGCTCCACTGTGGTGCCATTAGACTGGTAATTTGGATCTCACCCCTCCTGCTAAGTGTGCTCTGCTCCTCCCAGATCATGTGGGCAACCAAGCAACTAGCCAGTGGGAAGGAGCAGGCTGAGGGTCTTGGTGTGGGCAACTTCTTGGAGAGCCATGAAAGGGCCGGGTGAGGATTCATTGCTTCCCACCCTTCCCCTGGTGCCTGATGCGCCATCTGTACCTCCCAGGGAGAGGGTCCCTGGGTGGGCATAAGGCACAGGCTCAGAGGCAGAGGCCTGCCCTCAAACACTGCCCCTGCCTGCTAAGCTCACGTGCCTGGGGCAGCCTCCAGACACAGGATGCATGTGGTGTCCCTCTGAGGCACTGCCGTGGAACTCTGAGGGGCGGTCAGTTCCCTTGCCCCAACCAAACCAGGGCCCTGATTAACTGGAAAACGATCTAAATTTCTGAGAGGAAAACATAAATAAGTAAAAGAAAACAGGCTGTATCAAATATGACAGATAAATAGCTAATATATATTTAAAGTTCCCACTGAACGAGTGTGGTGGCCCAGGCCTGTAATCCTAGCACTATGGGAGGCTGAGGCAGGTGGATCGCTTGAGCTCAGGAATTTGAGACCAGCCTGAGTAAGACCAAGAACCTGTCTCTACTAAAAATAGAAAAACTAGCCTGGTGTCGTGCTGGGTACCTGTAATCCCAGCTACTTGGGAGGCTAAGGCAAGAGGATCGCCTGAGCCCAAAAGTTTGAGGTTGCTATGGAGCTGTGATGATGCCATGTCACTCTACTCAGGGTGACAGAAGGAGACTTTGTTTCAAAAAAAAAATATAAAAATTCCCTCCAATTTTAATGAGTTTATCAAGTTCTGGATTGATATAGGTGTGATGCGTATGAACAGATTGTTCATGAATGAAATACAAATAGCAAAGAAACCAAGACAACAACAAAAATCAGAGTGAACTACTCAACCATCACAGCAGTCACAGAAATTCAGGCTGAGTGAGGAGGAGCAGTTTTAAACCAAATTATACCTTAAGGGCAAAGCCCGAGGACACTAAGTCTGGTCCAAGAGCCCAGGTAGGGGTCTGGGAGCCGCTGGGCCTTGGGGCCAGCCCACAAGGTCAGGGCACTCAGGACGCCACCCCACATTCAGGTGCTTACTCTGAGGAAATGATGTAAGAAAGGGAAAAGCTGGGAGCACTAATAGGCCTGCTGTAGCATATCTTCGTGAGTTAAAAAACAAAACAAAACAGGAACAATCTGATCGAATCCCAGCAAGAGTGAGGAATGTAACTAAGAGGCACGTGATTATTAAGCCTCCTTCTGGCAAGAGGTTAGTGAGCAAAGCACTCTCACATAGCCATGCCCGATGTTGCCCAAGAGACAGGTCAAGATGGTCAAAAAGCATGAAAGCTGAGGCCCCTGAGTGAGGAGGTGGCTGCGCACAGGCTTCCCTCCTAAGTGCGGAGGCTCCATCGTGCCCATTGGCCGTACCTTGGCTTCCTTCCCGTGTCTGTGTGGTGAGCAGTGGCCATGACAGCACTGCAGGTGTGTGCTCCTTGGATGTCCCCAGGGTGCAGCATCCCCCTCTTCCTTCCCAGCCCACACAGCATAACCCAGACCCTTGGCAGAGAGCCCTTTCCCATCCCACTGTCCTTTGCTTACTCTTGAATGCCTGATCTCCTTCCTGAGACGATGTTCAGCAGTTGGTGACAGTGGGTTTCTAGAAAGAACAAAAATTAAAGTGAAGAGGGAGAGAGACCAGGGACTGTAACAGAGAACAGCCCCAAGGAAGGCAGGTCTGGAGTTGAGCATAAAAACCTGGCACTGAGCTTCCTGGAAGGCACAGGAAAACAGATATATGTTAACTCGCATTACCCAGGACAAAAGACCATGCTCATTGTTGGGAAAGACCTGTGTCTTCCTAGCCCTACCCACTCCAAGGGGCATGATGCCATGTGTTTGCTCATGTAAAGGTCCTGAAGACATCTCAGGGTCTGTAGCGATTTCCTCAGCTAATGTGGAAACATTCTTCACATGACCTAATCTCATTCAAATCCCATTAAAATGCCCTGTTAAGTTCTGGTTGTTTGACACCTTACTTGCACTTAATAATGTCATCAAGGCAAGTAACTTTTTGAACTATTCCAAATATGGATATTGTCAGAAGTGGGTGGCAATCGTGGCCACAGCCCCTGGTTCCCTGACACCACCTTGGTTTTCATCCCAGGATGAGTGTGAGCACAGGGAGAGTGAGGAGTTGAAAGCAGGTCCTCTGGCTCCTCCACTAGGAGGCGGGGGTGGCGTGGGGGTGAGAGGGACACCTGCCACTTGCTCTTAGATCCTAGTTACCTCTGGGGCACAAAAGACCTTGCTGTACTCAAGCAGGCAGCAGAAAGATGGAGGGTCATCAGCCCTAGAAGCTGTCTCTCTCCATGAGCCATCAGCTGCAGCAGTGGCAGAATGTGGAACCTGGCTTTCAAGGGAGCTGATCTGGCCCTGCACTGACATCCCATCCTCTCAACTCTCAGCCCTGTGGACAGGGTGCCCAAGCTGTCTGTGTCACCTGGGGCAGGTCATGTGCAGTGCCTGGCATGGGCCACCTAAGGAGGGTCACTGAGCCTCCTGGAGCCCCATTTCCTTAAGAGTCCCACAGGGTGATCCAGTGTATGCAGCAAGATAGCTTTAGGGACTGGGTGACACAGAAAGCTCCTGGCTCACAGAAGCCCAGCAGCACATGGTAGTGGTACTTTTTTCTATTCTAATTGTCTGGGTTACATCTTAACCCATGGAGACAGCAAATATCCCCCCTCTCAGTCAGCCTGACGCTCTCCAAAGCAATAAGCAGGAAATCAAGAGACCTCACACAGGGGACTTGAAGGGGAAGCAGGATGGCAGAAATCAGTGATGATGGGGCCGTGTATCCTGGCCATTGCATCCCCATAACCATGTCCTTGGAGGTTTCCAAAGCCCCATGTCACTCTTCATGGTCAGATGGTGGAGGCCCTGGGTGCATTTGTGGGTGATTCTGCTGAAGCCAGGGAGATGACATCTGTCCTGGGACACTCAGCCTAAAGCCTGGGTTCCATGAAGCCCTGCAGGAGACCGTTGATATAACTGGGCATCTCCCTTTCTGTCCTCCCAGTTCACAGAAACTCACAGGGCGCTGTTCGGAGGGTGCAGGGAGTGAGGAGGCCAGGCCTGCCCTTCACAGTCCCACTGAAGCCAACTCAGAGGGACCCCACATGGAGGGGCACCCGGGATAAGCAAGTGCAGAGGCCTGACCAGGTGGCACCCTGGCCACCAGGATACACATAGAAAGGGGTTCTTTCCGCTGCTGCCTGAGTCCTCTAGACAGGCTCACACCCCGCAGCACTTTGCCCTTCCCCACTCTTGTCATCCCTCTGACCTTGTAGAACCCTGCCTGCAGCCCCCTCACTCCAGCAGGGCCCCACCCTGCTGGAAGAATTTAGACTCTCAACTACACTTGGTCCCAGCAAACTCTCCTCTCCCTTCTGCCTGAAAGGCCTGACCCTGCATTTTCAAATTTCTGGAAGCCGAGGCCCCTCTGAGGTGGGTCCTGGGTAGAGCTGGGAGAAGGAAAAGTGTCACTGCCCCAGCTTCCTGGTATCTGTTTCCTGCAAGTTCATCTGACCTCATCTGTCCCCTCCCACCTGACTCCCAGGGTCTGTTGATGACACATTCTGGGCAACCCTGGGGAGAAAATCCTTGGGAATTAACACAGCTCTTAGGTTCAAATGACAGCGTATTACCATAACAAAGAGAATTTCTGGGCTCTCCCCAAAATTCCTCTCCTCTTAAAATTTTCAATTCAGAGTCTAACCTTGATGGAAAATGGCCGCTTTCTGGAGTACTCTCATTGATGAGTGTTTTTTCTAAATAGAGGAAGCCTCTCAATAATTCTGAATCAAATCAGAGCCAAGGAGCTTGCCCCAACAAGGGAGGAGACCCTCGGGTGAGGGCTGTGCCCTGGAGCTGGCTCCTTCTCCGGCTCAACACCCAACCCCACAGCCCACCCCACCCCTGCCCAATTGGTCCGAGGAGGGTCTCTTGGGCCTTTCCAGAACGGAGAGAAGAGGGGAACCAGGCCCGGCTGCCAGCAAAGCAGCTGAAGTCTTAAGAAAACTTCCTGATTGCATTAATGAGGTCGCACCACCAGGACATAATCAAATCTCCCCGTTGGATGCAGCTTCCGGAAGGGCTGCTGCTTGCACGTGGCAGATCTAGGGCAACCAGGGACAGATACAGGAGGGAAGTCCTGTGGTTGGACCACAGGCAGGAGGTTGGAGGAGCCTCAGGTGGCCCCATCAGGGTTTATGGGTGGCACAGAGCCAGTAGGCAGTGCTGGTTGGCCCCGGCTGGGGGTCAGCCTTTCCCAGCAGTCATATAAAGACACCCGGCACATGTCATATGCAGTGGTCCCAAATCCTGGGCCTTCTTGATTTTCTATGTCAGGAGGGTACCAAGAAGAGAATGTAGGGACCACAGATCTGAGCTGGCCCTCTCATCCAGCATCACCGGCCCAGCATTCTGCTCAGGAATCAGTTCTGGTTCCAGCTCCACCAACCTAGTTCCAGCCTGTCTGCAATTTAGCCGACCAGGAAGATGGCTGTGAGACCACAGAATCCCATGAGGAGCTCTCGTGATGCAGGTTTGTAGGTGTGAGCTTTGGGGTCTGGAGGACAGGTCGACTTTGGCTGTGCCACTTTCCAGCTAAGGGACTGTGGGGCATATCCGTATCCCCATATGGGTTAATCTGTGAAACAGGAATAATAATAATAGGGTTGTTTTGAGGTTCAAACTAAGAGAAGGAACAAAAAGCACTAAACACAGAACTTGGCACGAGAAAGCACCAGTAGCTGACAGCAGCCACCACGACTGTGTCTGTTGTCCTTAGAGGAGCAGACAAGCATCAGTGCCAGGTAGGAGGGAACCCTTGCGGTGCAATTTCAGCACGTCCAGACACAACCCACAAAAGAGCAAGGGAGGCACCCAATGCCAATGAACCACAGCGATGCCTCCTGGCTTCTTCTCTAAGTTTCTATAAAAGTTCCCAAAGGAGCAAACTAAGTCTGTATTTCTAATGCACTGACCATTTCTCTAGAGGGAAAACATATATGTGTGTGTGTGTGTGTGTGTGTGCGCGCGCATATATATATATATATATATATATATATATATATATACACACAAAGAGTCTCTCAATAGATTTTGTTGAACAAATGTACAAGAGCAGGAATGAATGAAGACACCCAAAGACACAGAGCAGCTCAGTCACCTCTGAGGACCAACCCCAGCCCACGTGCGGCCTGGCATACACTAGGTTCCCAGTCAATGCTCCATAACTAAGGAGAGCATTGCTTCTTTTAAGAAAGAAGGAAAGGAAAGAGGACCAGAAACAGCTGGAAAAATGTGGCTTTTGGGTAAGGCCTTGAAGGGCAGGGAAGGATGAGCAAGCCAGGCAGGGGAGGGCGAGTCGGGGCAGAGATGAGAAGTTGTGGGTGCACATGTGCTTGTGCGCGTGCACATGTGTGTGGCATGCATGTGCCCCCATGCTGACTGGGGCTCCCAGGAGCAGGGTTCTCTAGGACTCGCCCTGAGTCTAGAAGTCAGTGGGGGCAGGTGGCCTTGAGCAAGCCCTTGCTGCCTCCGTGGTGTGGCCATGCTCTGTGGGGATGGTGATGGCAGGGCCCACCTTCCCAGAGCTGAAGCCAGGGACCTCCAGGTCCATGGGTGCAGTCCCACTCTCTGGATGCACCCAGGGGGCTTCTGGTAGCTTCTCTAAGCTCTGAGAAGTGGGCCCAGAGGTGAAGGGGCAAACCCAAGTGCAGCAGGATAGTCTTGTCGACATCCTCTGTCAGCTTCAGGGTCTCCTCAGCAGAGCTGGTGCCAGCAGTCCTGCTATCCCTAGTATGAGGCCCCAGAGAATTCGTGTGGAAGGTCCCCCATTCATTCAGGGGGTGGCGAGGGACCTGGCACTGAAAGAGAGGTGGGCAGAGCAAGGCGGGAGCTTGGGATGTAATGCCCATGACACCAGCCATGCCAGGTGCAGCGTGGAACTGAGTGCTGTCACCAAAGAGGAGATATTCAGTGGGCAGGTCACGATTACTTAGAAGCCAACCTTTTCATGACTACAACTTTGGAATACTGTGCAGGCAGATAAAATGAGGAGGGAAGGTCCTCAGGCTGCAATTGCAGTCCAGGGCCAGAGCTCTGCCCTTCCCGAGCCTGTTGGCAGGTGCCCCTTGGCCCCAGGATTTCAGATGCTGTTGTTTTCCCGCCACCTCCCGGAGTCTTTCCTAGCTCAGGGGTCTGGACTGAGAGGGCTCCTGGCCTGAAGAGCTCCTGGGAGTCTGGGCAGAAGAGCTAGATGTCTGCTCTGCTGGGTCCTGCGGGCCAAGGTCAGCCCCGTTCCCCCTCGCTGCACCCTGGACCTCCATCTCCTTTCCCCTCCTGCTGCTGCCCGGATCACCCAGCATAAACCACTGCTCACAAGCCTTTTATGTTTTGGTATTTTTTTCTCTTTAAAGTTTTAGTCCATCTGGAATTTATTTTAAAGAGTAGTAGGAGGAGTGACTTTACGTTTTTTCAATGGAATAACTAGTTGTCCCAGTCCTGCTTGTGGAATAATGACTCTTGCTTCAGAAGCATCACCATTGTCACGTGGCCACTTGGTCAGACCCCCACCCCCACCCCATTTGGGTGCAGCCCTATAGCAGCCTCAAGGACAGCCTCATCCTGGGGACCCCTCTGTTCTCTCAGTGGCCTGTGGCTTTCTTGATGCCTCCAGCTCCTCCCTGGTTCTCCAACCACTCTATCTTCTAACCGTGCTCTGCCCACCTCCCCTGAGGCATAGGACTGCCCTCGCCCAGCCCTGAGCACCCCCTTTCCTTACAATAAACAGGCCTCCCCCAGCTTCACACCTCTGAAACCTGACCCCCAGGATGCATCTGGACGGTGGCTTCTCTCCCGGCCAACAAACCAGGTGTTGCCTCCCCTCCCTGCCCTCCTTTAACTCCCCCACTCCTCCTCCAGGGGCCTCAACACACACTTGGATGCACACTCAAAACATGTGCACACAAATACACCTGCACTCACAAACATGTACATGCAAAGACACACACACACACACATATGTATATACACACACGTGCACACTCCAATGCATGTACACATGTATGGGCATACACCACAGCTATGCTTTAAAATTTGTTCTATATAGAAGAACCTCAGGCTCAAAGATGTGTCACACAACTACTAAGTGGCAGAACTCAGGTCTCTAGTACAGACAAGTCCCCAGTTTGGCTTAAAATTTTCCTACTATACGATGTGAGTGGTGCTTTCAGTGGAACCTATGCATGAAGATCTACACAGCCATTCTGAAATTTGCACTGTCAGTACAGTGTTCAATAAATCACATGAGACATTCAACACTTTTTAAAAAGTAGGCTTTGTGTTAGATGATGTTTGCCCAGTGAGGCTGATGTAAGTGTCCTGAGCACGTTTGAGGCAGGCTAGGCTCAGCTGTAATGTTTAATAGGTTAGGTGGATTAAATGTATTTTTGATTTATGTTACTTTCAATTTACAGTGAATTTAGTGTGGCGTATCCCTATTGTAAGTCAAAGAGCAGCTGTACTTTTAACTCTACTCTGGGTGTTTTTAAATGACAATTTTACAAAAACACAAGCTTCCAAATATTGGGGAAGTAAAATAAGAGAATGAATGGTATGTGGTCAGCCCACTGCCTGGGAGCATAAGCACTAAATAACCAATTACTGTTGCGACTAACAATTACTATTACTCTGTCACCTGTAGGGCTAGCCCAGAGATGTGAACTGGCCCTGGCCATAAACCCAGTGGGAAATTGAGAGCAATCCCAGAGCTCACACCCTCCCTCAGGCAGTCGCTTGTCTGTGCTGTCACCTTGTGGCCAGGATATGTAACTGCCCACGATGCGGTACCGGAAGGCAAGGTCTCTCTATATGGCCGTGAGCCAGAGCATGCCAGGACATCCTACACCAAGGCACTCACAGACAGGGGTATGGTGTTCTCCTCCCTTTCTCCCCAGAACTGTAACAGGAAGAAGTTCCCTAGCACTGCCGAGAGCTGGGACTGTCCTCGGAGCACACACAAGCACACTCACACATGCACCCCTCGGCCACACTCACAGAGTCACAATCTCTCACAAGCATGTACGCACGCACACATGCTCCAATTACTCTCTCAAACTTGGAAGGGGCACAATCGGCTCACATGGGACTTGATACCCCTTACCATCACAGGGGCCATGATGCTCTTGTTTTATTTTACAGATAGGAAAACTGGGGACAGAGAGAAGTCGTCCTGTGTCCAACCATAGCATCTGCTGACCCATGCCACATGTGTATAGCCCAGAGGTTGAGAGGCAGCAAGAACATGACAGTCCTGATGGGTTCCCAGCCAGCAGGCAGCCAAGCAGGCCCCGGGGATGCACTGGCTTCCAGATACGCTATAAGCTGCTGGCCATCATGGAGGGCTGGTGAAGATAGGATGCTGCTGCCTGGGTCAGTCACAGCTGAGCACTTGTCCAGCACCTCAGAATCCAGTGGGGACGCAGTTGCTCTAGCAGATGGATGCACTGAAGTGTCAGGAATAGAAGGAACACCTTTGTGGAGCTCTCGGGGACAGGGATGCAGAATCAGGGCAGGGCACAGCTGGTCCCCAAGTGGGGTGACTCTTGAGCTGAGTGAGTCTTGAAGGACAAGGTTATTGAAGATTAAGGAATCAGTAAGGCAGGGCAGACAGGGAGACAGGCGATGAGGGGCCAGGAAGAGAGCATGTGAAGCCCCTTCCACACAGAGGAAAGCTGGGGTTCAAGCACTCAGGTGTGGCCTCTCCACAATAAACTGACCTCACACTCCTCACCCACCTTCTTTCAGGACCCCCCGCCCTCAACAAGCACCCAGAAAGGGGGCAACAGCCATCACCAACACTAGTTTGGGATATCTGAGCAAAAAACCCCAAAAAAACCCCAAATGAGACTATTTTTAAAAGCAGAACATATTAGAATATTTTAAACTTACTATTACAGAGAGGTTTGAACCTATACCCTCCAGAGAATAAATGTTCTTTTCAAGCTCATGTGTGGCATTTGGAAAAACTGAGCGAGAAAACCTTAGTACCTTTCCTAGAACTGGTATTGTGCAAGTTGCATTCTATCGCCAGGATGCAATAAAGTTATTATATAAAGAACAACAAAAATTCATGTTAAAAAAGGCATTTTGTACTTGGGAGGCTCAGTTAAGAGGATAGCTTGAATCCAGCAGTTCAAGGCTATCATTTGAGATGATGATTGCACCTATGAATAGTCACTGCACTCTAGTCTTGACAAAAGTGAGACTCTGGACAAAATTAATTTCCACAATGAAAATTATAAAATGTTTAGAACTGGCCAGGCACGGTAGCTTATGCCTGTAATCCTAGCACTCTGGAAGGCAGTGGATTGCTTAAGCTCAGGAGTTCAAGACCAGCCTGAGCAAGAGTGAGACTCTGTCTCTACTAAAAATAGAAAAAATTAACTGGGCATCATGGTAGGTAACTGTAGTCCCAGCTACTCAAGAGGCAGGAGGATCACTTGAACCCAGCAGATTAAGGTTGCACCACACTAGGGGCAACAGAGTGAGACTCTGTCACAAAAAAAAAAAAAGGTTTAGAACTCAATAGCAATAAGGTATTACATGTTAAAATTATAGAATTCAATACAATTGATATTTAGAGGGAAATTTCTATCCTCAAATTAGCTCATCATAAATAGGATAAAAGGGACAAAGGAGAAGTTGAATGAGAACTTGAGCTAAAGAGAAAATAAAAACTAAAATGAAAAACTCTACAGAAACAAACTACAATAAGAGTATGACATATAGAAATCGATGGGGTATGTCCAAAGCAGTATTCAAGGGAAATTTTATAGCCTTAAGTACAGTATTTATATGTGCTTGAACATAAGAAATATGAAAGTATATCAACAAAGTAAATAAACCTCTGGGAAGTCAAGCAAAAGAAAAGAGAGGAAAGTGCAACTTTTAAAATGTTAGGTTAAAAAAGTGACATAACTATTGACTACAGGTGTGGCGTAGTTGGTCCGACCATGGGGTCGGAGGGTGGGCTCCGTTCTAGTAGGTTCTGTTTCATCTGGATGAAATGGAAGATTTTCATAGAATGTGTAAATTACCAAAACTGGCTTAAGAGGGGACAGAAAATCTGAACAGAACAATAAACACAGAACAAATGGGAAAGGTAACCAAACGTGGCTGAGGGGCTCCACCCAGCCTCCAGAGATAGGATCATGGGTCAGGGAGGGGCCAGAGCACAGGAGGGATGAAGGCTCCCAAGAGTCTTTCTACAAAAGTAAAGTCAGCAAGGGTCTCATGCACACACACTGCAGTGATATGGAAAGATCCCTCAAGATGTGTGTGTGTGTGTGTGTTTATAAATAGGACCACAGGGAGGAAATAATATAATATCTGAATGTCAAAAGAGACCTGATATGGGAAAGGGGAAATGACTGGGGAAGAAACACTTTTCTCAAATGATTGGGGTGTTTACAAACTAGATGTATTTATATATTACTTCAAAATAATTAAACTAAATGTAAATCAATCAATACATGTAAATAAATAAATTAATAATAGTAAATAATTTTAAGAGAAAAGTAATTAGAACTTTAATAATTACAAGTTAAAATATTTTTCATCTAAAGAAGAAAAATTAAAAATTTAGAAACCATGTGGAAATACATCTTTTGTAATAGGAGTACATTTAAAATAGAAGGACATTTTTGTAATTAAAGGGAGTAAGAAGCCCAAGCAAGACACAAAACCTCAAAACCATATCCCAGGTCTGGTGATATGAACATTTAAAATCCGTGAACAAAGAAAGGGATAAAAAACTAGTCAACAGGCAAGAGTCATACTAGGGGAAAAAATCATAACATTTATAAACAGTCATAGGATTTATACGCAGAATATATAAAGAGCTTTTATAAAATCAATATGTAAAAGGCAACCAACCTAACAGAAAAACGGGCAAAGTCTATGTACAAATCACAGAAGATATGAGAAAAGCATTAAATAATTGAAGAGATACTAAAACCCTCAAGCTATCTAATAAAAATGCAAATTTAAACAGTAATGAAATGTGTCTTGTGCTCACCAGACTGGCAAAAATGAAAACTACATTTACCACCAGTAGGAATCAGGAAATGGGCACTTCCTGGACTGCAAGGGGAAATGGAACTTGGTACAGCTTTTTTGGAGCACATAGGGACTCCAGAAAACACAAAAGAGAAATGTGCCTACTCTTTGATCAACAATCCTACTTCAAATAACCTATCCTGGAAATGTGGTCACCAATGTGTGTCCCCCACCCCCCCCCACACACATAACACTGGCGCACTAGCAGTTATCACCATTACCAGAATTAGCAAACTGAGGCTGAGAAAGGTTAAACATCTGGCCCAAAAGTCACAGGACTGGTAAATGGTAAATACATTCATGCCTTGGTATCTGAGGGGCACTCCTGTAAATTCCAAAATCTGCAATGCTCAGGTCCCTGATATAAAATGGTATAGTATTAGTGGGTAATCCACACACATCCTCCCATATACTTTAAATCATCTCAGGTTATTTATCATAGAATGCCTTATACAATGTAAATGCTATGTAAATAGTTGCTACACTGTTTTGTATAGGAAATAATGACAAAGAAAAAAAGTCTGTACATGTTCAATACAGATGCAACCGTCCACTTTTTTATGCACATGCACTCTTGAACACATGTGTGCACATGTATGGGGGTGGATACAAGGAAACGAACTGAACTATCACTACTTATAGCCTCTGAGAAGGACAGGGGTTTCAGGTGGGAGAACTAGAGACTTACATTTTGTACTTACTTAGTTACCACTTGATAAATCTGCAACAGGACTGTATCCACGTACAACTTCTGTCATAAAACAGTTAAAAACATTCTGAATAAACGTAAGCGTTCCACACTGTGTATCAAATCATTACATTGTACCCCATAAATGTATAGTGATGATTTTAATTTAAAAAATAATTAAAATAAATAAATTTGATAAGGCAAACACAGGAGCTCTATGAAGAAACTATTAAGTTCTAGCAGAGAACATTAAAGGTAATGGTGGTGGAGCTATGCTTGTCTGAAAGACCAAACCCAAAGACCAGGCAGGAAAAGCCAATGATGAAGAGAAACTTGCCTTGCCAATGTTAAATTGCCAGAAGCACCAGAGAGTGCCAACACAGTGCAAAAACACAGGTCTGTCGTGGGGTAGCCGAGAGTGTAGAAAGGCTCAGAAACAGCCCCAAACGGGACCCATGTAGTCCTTCCGAGAGTTGCCTCTTTATTTCTCATTTCCTACCTTCCCCTGAGAGAACAAGCTTCTTTTTAATAGAAACAATAGCTCTACATGGCCCTCAGCCCACTTCCCGGCCAGGTTTCTTTGAGGTTTGGAGTGTTGTGAATGCCCCTGCTAAGTCATTGCTTCTTTAGTCCTCCATAAACTGTCCTCAGCTAGAGAAGCACCGTTCCTCCCCCAGTCTGGCGGCTTACCTAGGCTCATTTACCTTGCTGAAATATTTTCTTCAAGGATGTCTTGGGGATCATCTTTCAGAGGTCTTATATGACCGGAAATACTTCATCGCACCCTATATTCCCGTGCTGGGTTGACAAGGTGCAGCTCTAGGCTCCAAGTTCTTTTCCTTGCACAATTTGAAACTTTCTCCTTTCTTCTTGTGTCATTTCTGGGTGTCGATTCTAATGTCAGTAAGACTCCTTTTCCTTTGCAGGTTATCTCTTTCTTCCCTTTGGAAGGTTTTAGACATTTTGACTCAAAATGGAGATGCAAATGTTTTTTGTCTTCTATGAACATTCGACAGGCCTTTCCAATTTGAAGATGTCTTATTTTTCAGATATCTCCTCTTCTCCATTCATTTCTCCTTTCCTTCCGACCCTGAATGCTTCTCCTTCTCACCACCCTTCCTCTCTGACTTGCCAGCCCCTTTCAGGCTGACCTCCTTCTCACCCCATCTACGTGCTTTTCTAAACTTCCCACCGAGTTCATCATTTCAGCACTTGTGTTATTCCAGTCCAGTGTCCCCAGCTGCTTCTCTTGCCTAACTGCTGACCCCCGCCTGGCATTCCCATCACCCTCCCAGGGTCCTGGCTATGCATATGTGAATCTGTTCTTGGGCTCCCTCTCTGGTGCTCAGCTTGTGGTCTTTCCCTCCCAGAGTTCATTCACATCCCTCACTGTCTCCTTCCCTGGGGACAGTCATCCACCTTCTCTGGGCAAATGTACTTGGTGACATCAGGCCTTAGTAGATAGCTTCCAGGGGGGTTTCTGGGAGGCAGGCAAACCCTCCTCATGGCAGAGCCTTGGGCAAGATAAACAGGGTGCTCAGCTCTTCCCCAGGGGATGCTCTGATCTTCTAGCCAGGTGCTGTCTGTCCAAGGGCTGTCAACTTGTGTTGTAAATGACTGTCCTTGGGCTGGAGAAGAGTGAGTACCCAGCAGCTTCCAGTATCACATGCTCTAGGCAGCTTCAAGATGCTCTGGCCTTGCCTGGACCCTGAGGCTGGTGTAGGATCTTCTGCAGGAATGAAGTGCTGGGCAGATGGCAGCCCAGGCTGGTTCAGGTAGCTGAGAAGCCACTCCAGCCTGGCCCTGGCTGTGCACTTGGCCACTTCTACTCTGCCTGTGCCTCACCTCCCACCCAGGACCCCACCATGCTCTGCCTCACTGAGGATTTCTCATGGGTTTTCATCTTAGGTCCTGGACTCCATCAACTGTTATCCCTTTAGTGGAGTCTCAAAGATTTGGGTTCATGAGATGGAGCCAGCAGCCTGTATAATTAATCATCTTTTTAGGAATCAAAAGTAATATTTAAAAACAAAAATCATAGCATCAGACATTGTCATGGGTAAAGGAAATGGATGCCTGCTTGAGTGTGAATTGTCACACCCTTCCCAGAGAACATGGTGGTAACATTTTCCAAATTGACTCAGGTTTCCTGTGACAAGATGATCTGAGCTCACTCGGTTCCTGCTCCTTCCCTCTAAATATAACAGATACCCTGGAAATAACAGATAATCACCAGAGGACACTACATGTATACCATAGGAAGAAGAAAGAAGACTGCCAGAAAACACAGGACTTGAGGGTGACATTGCACAGTCTCTGGGTTTCTTTTTACCTCCCATATCCTAGACCAGTGGTTCTCAGGCTGTGGTCGCAACCCACAGGAACTGTATTAAAGGGTTGCGGCACTAAGAAGCTTGAGAACCCCTGTCCTAGAGCCAGGGGTCCTCAAACTACAGCCCATGGGCCACATGTGGTGGTGTGATTGTTTTGTTTTTTTACTTCAAAATAAGGTATTTGCAGTGTGCATAGGAATTTGTTCATAGTTTTTTTTTTTTTTAACTATAGTTCAACAGTCTGAGGGACAGTGAACTGGCCCCCTATTTAAAAAGTTTGAGGACCCCTGTGACCTAGACAGAGCCTGGGAGAGGCCTAGAACCAGCAGCTGCTAAAAAGTGTAGGGGGGGGGAGAAAATAAAACGAAAATCCTATTTTCCCAGGTGAAAGGACTGATAAAGCGGCATCCCAACAGAGATCTAATGAGAAGACGCACACCTGTGCACACTTAGGGCGCTGTGCTGCTGACCCATGCCTGGTGTACCCAGGCCATCGCAGGCTCCACCAGTGCCTCCTGAACCTATACCCCACCTCTACTCAGTGCCTCCTGAACCTATACCCCACAGCACAGGGTAACACAGGCAGGAAATGAACTAGAGCCCCAGCAGATCCAGAAGAACAAACAGACCAGAACAGCACTGCTCTGACTCTGTACCTCCCAGGAGTCGGCTGGGGCCTATATGCTATACCCAAGTAAGGGCATCATCTGCTGAAATAGATTATCTAGGCAGGGTCAAGAGTTTTCTTATGTAATAATCAAAATTTCCAGAATATATCTGAAACTATTTGTCATATCAGGAACCATTAAAAACAAACCTGAATGCCAAAAGAAAATCCACTAACGCCAAAATCAATATAAATCAGTTGTTGGAATTTTAAAGCAGCCATCACAAAAATGCTTCACAAAACAATGATGAATTTCCTTGAAACAATAATAAATGGAAAGTAAAGAACTGAGAGTTATGACAATTAAAATTTTAAAGTGTGCTGGTGGGCTCAATAGCAGAGTGAGATGACAGACTAGTTACCAGGCAACTCAGAGGCAGTCAACAGTTGGTCCAGATAAACATCAGAGAAAGACAAGAAACTGAAAAGATGAACAGAGCCTCCAGGGCAGGTGAGTCATGATAAAAGGTCTAACATTCATATCATCAGAGTCAAAGAAGAAGGGTTGAAAAAATACTCAAAGAAGCGATAGTTGAAAAATCCCCAAATTTGGTGAAACAAATATACCTACAAAGTCAAGAAGCCGAGTAAACCCCAAATAAGATAAATACACGGAAACTCACACCCAGACATATCATAATGAAACTTCAGAAAGAAGAGACAGAGAAAAAAATCTTAAAAACCATTAGAGAAGAATGACTCATGGAATAACACTGATTTAGATGAAAGCATCTAAAACCACAGAGACAGAAAGACATGGCACACCATTGTTCATCAAGAATCCTATTCAGTGAAACTATCCTTCAAAGATGAGGGGGGAAAACAGATATTCTGAGATGAAGAAAAACTCAGATAATTTGTTAACAGAAAATTATCCTTAATAAAGGGCTAAAGGAAGTTCTATCACTAGAAAGAAAATGATAACAGCAGGAAACTTGGAGGAACAACAATGGAATGGGTAACAATGGGGATAAATACAATAGACTTTCAGCTCATGCGTTTCTTAAATTATATTTTACAGTTGAAGCAAAAAATGGTAACACCATTGGATGTTATGCTCTATGCCTGAAGAGAAAATATTTAAGATAATTGTACCACACATTCATAAGAGGAGGAAAGGGGGAACTAAATAAAACTAAGGTGTTCTTTTTTTTTAACGTGAGCCTATTTTTAATTTTTTAAATTTCAGAATATTATGGGAGTACACACATTTTGGTTACGTAATTTGATTTTGTACAGACTGAGTCAAAGTCATAAGTATGCCCTTCACCCAAAGAGTGTGCACTGTACCCATTAGGTATGAGTTTACCCACCCCCTGCCCCCTTCCCATCTGCTTGATTTTCACTGAGTTTTATGTGCACATAAGTGTTGATTGATTAGTTCCAGTTTTGTACTGAGCATACGTGATGTTTGTTTTTCCATTCTTGCGCTACTTCACTTAGAAGAATGGTTTTGAAACTAAGGTTTTGATATTTTATATAAAGTGGTAAAACATCGATACCAATAGGCTGTGATTAAGTTATACATGTATACTGTAATGCCCAGAGTAGCCACTTGGAAAACTCACAAAGTGATATATCCAAAAATATTATAAATAATTCAAAATGAAATTCTAAAAACTGTGAGTAACCCAAGGCAAGGAAAAAGAAAGGAAACATGAAGAACAGACAGAAAACAATAAAAATGGCATTCTGACTCCCCACATATAATTACTGTATAGAAAAGAACTTGGCCTACCCTAAAAAGAGATCTGGTCCTTGACCCGGCTCTAAGCCCAAGTGGCAGAAGTGTCTTCGTTATTCATGGTAGACTCTTTGACCATATCTGATATATTTAACCAATTGGCTCACGGTGAGCCCCTTCCACCATATGATATCAACCCTAGTTTCCAGGAAAAGAGAAGCTGGAGACTGAGTTCAACCAGTCTCCCATCAATCAATCAATCAATCAATCACATCTACTAAGTGAAGCTCCAATAAATACTCTGGGTGAGTTTCCTACCTTGGCAATACTCCATGGTATTGTCACACATCAATGCTGGGAGGATAAAGCACCCTGAGGACAACAAGACCTTTACAGACTCTACTGACCCTGTTCTCTGGATTTGTATCCTTTCCCTTTAATAAATAATAACCATCTGTATAAAGCTTTCTGTGAGTTCTGTGAGTCCTTCCAGCAAATTGTTGAAGTTTAGAGTGGTTGGAGCGAAACTTTAAAACTTGCAGTTGGTGTCAAAAATGAGGGAAGTCCCTTTTGGCCCGACACCATCTTCCAGTAATTCACCAAAATGACAAACACAAAGGGAAAGAGGAGAGGCACCTGATACATGTTCTCTAGGCCTTTTAGAAAACATGGAGTTATTCCTTTGGCCACATATATGTGGATCTACAAGAAAGGGAATGGGTACTGTTAAAAAAAGTGTCCCACACAAATGTTACCAAGGCAAAACTAGAAGAATCTACAATGTTACCTAGCATGCTGTTGGCACTGTTGTAAACAAACAAGGGCAAGATTCTTGCCAAGAGGATTAATGTTCATATTAAGCATATTAAGTACTCCAAGAGCCAACATGGCTTCCTGAAATACATGAAGGAAAGTGATCAGAAAAAGAAGGAAGCCAAAGAGAAAGGTACCTGGGTTCAAGTGAAGTGCCAACCTGCTTCACCCAGAGAAGCACACTTTGTGAGAATCAACGGGAAAGGAGCCTAAGCTTCTGAAACCCATTCCCTATGAATTCATGGCATAACAGGCATATAGCATAGCACACAGGATAACCAAGAGAACCAATGGAACCATGGTATTAGGTGCTGGAATCTCTTCCCCATGAATTCATGGCATAGTAGCTACATAAAGCTTTGGCACATTCAGTGGCAAGACACCCCCTATGCTGCTGAAACCTTTTCCCTATGAATTCATGGCATAATAAGTAATAAAAATAAAAGGCCAATATTGTAAAAAAATTTTAAAAATGAGGGAAGTCTTAGAAACTGTGCCCACAGACTTTGAAGTCTGACTAATCTGGAAAAAACAGAAGTAAGCAGAGTACAAAAACATGATCCACTGTATCAAGTCCATCAGAAACTCGCTTCATTTTGGTGGAGGGAGGGTAATGGATGGGGCCACATCTACAGTGCATCTTAGAATGGGTACAGGCGATTTGACTAATGTACACAGCTATGATTTAACAATAAATAAAATAAAATAAAATAAAATAAAATAAAATAAAATAAAATAAAATAAAATAAAATAAAATAAAATAAAATAAAATAAAATAAAATAAAATAAAATAAAATAAAATAAAATAAAATAAAATAAAATAAAATAAAAT
>CAUYPK010135930.1:0-15063 GCA_963574355.1 Loris lydekkerianus
AGGATGTTTGGAGAATACTTAGAGACCTAAAAATAGACCTGCCATTCGATCCTATAATTCCTTTACTAGGTTTATACCCAGAAGACCAAAAGTCACAATATAACAAAGACATCTGTACCAGAATGTTTACTGCAGCCCAATTCATAGTTGCTAAGTCATGGAAGAAGCCCAAATGCCCATTGACCCATGAATGGACTAGCAAATTGTGGTACATGTACACCATGGAATACTATGCAGCCTTAAAGAAAGATGGAGACTTTACCTCTTTCATGTTTACATGGATGGCGCTGGAACATGTTCTTCTTAGCAAAGTATCTCAGGAATGAAAGAAAAAGTATCCAATGTACTCAGCCCTACTATGAAGCTAAATTATAGCTTTCACATGAAGGCTATAACCCAACTATAGCACATGACTATGGGGAAAGGGCCAGGGAAGGGGAAGGGAGGGGGGAGGTTTGGGTAGAGGAAGGGTAATGGGTGGGGTCACATCTATGGTGCATCTTAGAAATGGTACAGGTGATTGCACTAATGTACACAGCTATGATTTAACAATAAAAAAATTAAAAAAATTTAAAAAAAAAAGAGTAAGCTGGGGGACCTAACTTACTATACTCTGTTGAGAAGAGGTGAAGACGGCAGGTAGAGGTACCCTGGGACATTCATTAAATTTCCTAGAGCAACCATATGCAACTCAGGACCAGTACTCTTTTTCCTGACACAGTCTAGGATCAATCTTCTGGGCCTCAGAGACAAGGTCTTTCTTTCTTTTTTTCTCATTTTCTTCCTCTTCTTTTATCCTCTTCTTTTGTCCCCTTTTCAAAATCTCTTCCGGAACAACAAAGAGGATTATATTAACCACAGTATGTATGTATGTATGTGTGTGTATATATATATATACACACACATACTTATACATACAAATATATATGCATATTTTTCTTTCTTTTTTACTTTTATTTAATTTTTATTTCATTATTACTATTAATATTATTTGGGGTTTGTTCTTCTTTCTTTTTTTTCTTTTCTCTCCTTTTCTTTCCAGTACCATAGGGCCATTTTAACCTCAAAGGCTAGAGTTAAAAAAGAACAAAGGAAAAAAGGAAAAGAGAGAAGAAAGTAGGGGGAGGAAATAAAGAAAAAAAAACTGCATAAGAGGAGAAACCAGCAAAAAGCTCTGATGACATGAAGAAACAGATCAGATTAATTCCCTCAAGGAATCACAACAGAGCTACTACAAATGATTCCAACTATAAAGAAATTGTAGGAACAAAAGAAATGGAATTCAGATTATGAATGGCAAATACAATGAAAGGAATTAAAGGGAAAGTGGAAACCATCAAAAGGAAGTAAAAAATGTCCCAAGAAATTAACAAAATTAAAGACAAAATTTCCAAGGATCTGGACAAAATTAAAAAGGACATAATTAAGCTTAAAGAATTGAAGGAGGCATTCATGGAGTTTTACATGTAGTAGAAAGATCCAACAATAGATTAAGCCATGGAAAAGAAAGAAACACAGAGGTTGAAGACAAGGCTCTGAGCAAATCCAGTCTCTTAATGAGGGAGAAAATGAGAGAATAAAAGCAGAGCAATATCTTAGAGAGTTGTGGGACTACATGAAGTGTACAAATGTATGAATTACAGGTATCCCTGAAAAGGAGAGTCCCAATGCCAGGGAAGCTCTAGCTGATGATATTATAGCTGAAAATTTCCCAAACATTATCAAAGATTTAAACATACACACCTACTAGATGGCTATCAAACCCCAAGATGGGGTGGTGCCTGTGGCTCAAAGGAGTAGGGCACCAGCTCCATATGCCAGAGGTGGCGGGTTCAAACCCAGACCCGGCCAAAAACTGCAAAAAAAAGAAAAAAGAAAAGATGACTCAATTCAAACAGAGAATCTCCTAAACACATTGCAATTAACCTGGAAAAAGTAAAAGAGAAAATTCTACAAGCACCCCAGCATAAGCACTAGCAGATCTACAAGAGAAAACCTACAAAGTTAACAGATGACTTTTCAGTAGAAACTTTACAAGCCAAAAGAGCATGGGATCCTACTTTCCCTCTTCTCAAACAAAACAACTATTAGGCTAGGATTCTTTATCTAAGAAACTGTAACTAACTTTTATATTTGATGGAGAAATCTATTCTTTTACGGACAAGCAAACGTGAGGAAATTTTGCCACAACAAGACCTGCTCTGCTGTAAATATTCAGATCTGTACTATACACAGACCAACACAACGGGCCCCCAGCAAAGTAAACACACTTGGAAACTAAAGGACAAAGACTAGCTACCACAATGGCCCAAACAATGCACATAAAACAAGGCAACAGAGCCCCACACAACCAGATGAACAGAACTCCACCTTACTTATCAATTCCCTCAATCGATATGAATGGCTTAAATTCCCTACTGAAGAGAAACAGGCTTGCTAACTGGATAAAAAAATAGCCAGGTATATGTTGTCTTCAGGAAATACATCTAACCCCCAGGATAAATTAAGACTCAGGTAGAGTTGAAAACAATATTTTATGCTAATGGAAACCTAAAAAAAGTGGGAGTTGAATTCTTATTGCAGGTAGAATTGACTTTAAAGTAATGAGGGTAAAGAAAGAGAAAGCTGCACACTATATAATGGTCAAGGGAGCAACCCAACAAAAATACATTTCAATCCTAAATATTTATGCACCCAACTTAAACACTCCCAGACTGATAAAACAAACCTACTTTGTCTGAACAACAAAATAAACAACACCATAATAGCCAAGGACTTCAACATTACACTGACAGGACTGGACAGATCCTCCAAGAAGAAACTAAGCAAAGAAACATTAGACTTAAATGTGCTCTAGAACAAATAGGCTTAATAGACATGTACAGAACATTTCATCCCAATACCATTGAATATACACTCTTCTTGTCAGCTCATGGATTATTTTCCAAGATCAATCATATCCTAGGCCAAAAATCAAGCCTCAACAAATTTTTAAAAATGGAAATTAGACCTTGTATCTTTAAAGACCACAATAGTATAAAAATAGAATTCAATTCCAACAGAAACACTCATCCCCATGAAGTCATGGGAATGAAACAACTGATTGCTGAATAAAACTTGGGTGAAAGAGGAGATAAGGATGGAAATCATTAGATTCTTTGAACAAAATGACAATGAGGACACAGGCTATCAAAACCTGTGGAATACTTAAGAAGCAGTCCCTAGAGGAAAATTTATTGTGTCCAGAAATCAGAAAAACCATAAATCAACAACCTAAGTAATCCTCCCAAGAATCTGGAAAACAAAGAGCAATCCAATCCCAAACCCAGCAGAAGAAAAGAAATAACCAAAATCAAATAATAATTGTACAAATAATAACTATACAAAATTCAGTACAAAAGAACCATTTAGAATACTATTGAAAAAAGTTGATTCTTTGAAAAGATAAACAAAATTGATAAGTCCTTGGCCAAATTTGTTAGAAACAGAAAAGTAAAATCTCTAATAAGCTCAATCGGAAATGAAAAAGGGGAAATAGCAACAGATACCAGAGAAATACAGAATATCATCACTGAATATAACAAAATTCTCTATGCCCAGAAATTTGAAAACATAAAGGAAATGGACAAATTCCTGGAGTAACACTACCTTTTTAGACTCAACTTGGAAGAACTAGAGCTCTTAAATAGACCAATATTAAGCACCATATTGAAACAACAATAAAAAGCTTCCAACAACAACAAAACAATCTCCTGGACCAGACTGTTTCACACCAGAATTCTATCAAACTTTCAAGAAAGAGCTTACACCTATATTACAAAATTGGTTCCAAAACATCAAGAAAAAGGGAACCCTCACTAATTCCTTTTATAAAGCAATTATCACCCTGATACCAAAGCCAGGAAAGGACACACAAAAAAGAATACTTCAGACAAATATCATTAGTGAATATTGACATTAAAATACTCAATAAAATCTGAGCAAACAGAATTAAGTTACACATCAAAAGAAAAAATATCATCACAATCAGATGAGCTTTATCCCAGGGACACAAGGCTGTTTCAACATATGCATATCTATAAATGTAATTCACCACATAAACAGAAGTAAAAGCAAAGAACATATGATTCTCTCAATAGACGCAGAAAAGGCATTTAGCAAAATTTAGTATCCTATTTTGATAAGAAAACTGGCATAGATGGAAAATTCCTTTAACCATAGAAGCCATCTATTACAAACCCACAACCAACATCATATTGTTCAGAGAAATACTGAAAGCATTCCTGTTTAGAACTGGAATCAGACAAGGAGGCTCACTGTCCCACAACTTATTCAACAAAGTGCTAGAAGTCCTGGCCAATGCAAACAAACTAGAGAAGGATATCAAGAGCATACAAATGGGGCAGAAGAGGTTAAACTATTGCTCTTTGCTGATATTATGATCTTATGCTTAGAAAACCCAAAGGACTCAACCACAAGACTGCCAGAAGTGATCAAGAAATATAGCAACATCTCAGGATAGAAAATCAATCTACACAAATCAGTAGCCTCTTCGTATACACCAACAACAGCCAAGATGAAAATTAAATCAAAGATGCCATACTCTTCATAGTAGCATCAAAGAAAATGAAATACCTTGGAATATATTTAGCTAAGATTGTGAAAGATCTCTACAGAGAAAAGAAATAGCAGAGAATTTTAACAGATGGAAGAACATATCATGCTCATGCCTTGGAAGAATCGATATTGTTAAAATGTCTATACTACTAAAGAAATATACAGATTTAATGCAATCTCCATTAAAATTCCAGCATCATACTTTGAAGATCTTGAAAAAGTAGTAGTTCTTGAAAAGTAGTTCTTTTCATGGAACCAGAAAAAACACTGAATAGCCAAGACAATCCAACAAAATAAGAATAAATCTAGAGGGATCACTTTACTAGAGTCTGGGTATACTACAAGTCTGCAGTGATCAAAACAGTATGATATTGACATGAAACAGAGACATGGATCCTATGAAACAGAACAGAAAATAGAAGCAAAATAACCCTCATATTGCAATCTGATCTTTGACAAAGCAAATGAAAGCATACACTGAGGGAAAGAATCCCTATTCAATAAATGGTACTAGAAGAATTGTTTAGCCACATGTAAAAGACTGAAATTTGATCTCTCACCACTTACAAAAATTAACTCATAATGGATAAAACATTTAAATCTAAAACATTAAAATTAAAACTATAAAAATCATACAAGAACTTTTAGGGAAAAATCTTATTGGCCTAGGGAAAGAATTTATGAGAAAGACCCTCCTGGCAATAGCAGCACCAACAAAAATAAATAAATGGGACCTGATCAAGTGAAAAAGTTTTTCCACAGCTAAGAATACAATCAACAAAGCAAAGAGATAACCTTCAGAATTAGAGAAGATATATGCGTGCTATAAATCCAACAAAGGGCTAATAACAAGAATCTATAAAGAACTCAAGCAAATCAACAAGAAAAGAACAAAGAACTCCATTAAAAACTGGGCAAGAGACATGTACAGAAACTGTACACATGAAGATAAATGAATAGCCAAGAAACACATGAAAAAAAATGCTCATCATATCTAACCATCAGAGAAATGCAAATCAAAACCTCTTTGAGATATCAACTAACCCCAGTCCACATCACAAAGTCTCAAAGCAACAGATGGTGGTGTGGGTACAGAGAGAAAGAAACACTCCTGCATTGTTGGTTGGACTACAAACTAATATAGCCTCTATGGAAAGAGGTATGGATATTCGTCAAAGAAGTAAAAGTAGACTCTGCAATCCTATTAGTAGGCATCTACCCAAAAGAAAAAAAGATACTTTACCATAAGGATATTTGCACTTGAATGTTTATAGAAGCACGATTCACAATCACAAAGATGTAGAAACACTCCAAGTGCCTTTTAGTACAAGAATGAAGTAATAAATGGTGGTGTATATTTACCACGGAATACTATATTTATTCAGCTATAAATATAGTATTTATATTCGGGTATAAAAAGATAGAGATTGTGTATCTTTTGTAACAACAGATTTAGAGAACATTGTCCTAGGCAAAGCATTATGAGAGTGGAAAAACAAGCATCACACGTACTCCGTACTAAATTGAAACTAGTAGGTTAACAACTACATGCTCATATGAGAGAAAAACTTAGTTAAATTTCAAGTAGGGAAGGAAAAGGGGTGGACAAGTTCCCACTCAACAGGTACATTGCACAGGTATGTGGCACACTTCCTGGGTAAAGGATACAACTGTAACTCAGATTTTAACCTTACAAAAGCAAACTATGTAACCTAATTGTATATATCCTCCTATTAATCTGAATCTTAAAAAAAATGAAATGTTAAAACCTTAAAGAAAATAAAAATTTCTCCTTATGTTCTAAATATAGTCTATATTTAATTTTGTCATGCAGGCTGCTTCCAAATACTTCCACAGGAAGCCATTGACTTATATAGTCTCTAGTAACTCATTTCCACAAGCTTGTTTGATCATTTTTCCTACAAAGGTAACTATTATCTCAAGACAAATTTATAAATATCATTAATATATCTCTATCTCATTAATATTTTGAAAAATAGAAATCCCCTATGTATCTTTAGCTGAATGAGCACTTCAATGCTTGTGGAAACAATAGACTTTATTGTTTCCCCATGTTCACTTTTTAAAATTATTACATAATTACATTATATAATATAATTTCCTTATAGAGGAGAAGTGGTATTTTCCAGGAAAAAAGAGATTTCAATTTTGCACAAATGTGAGAAAACCAAAAAGTTTTATTATAATAACAATAAACAAACATTCGGCTGGGTGAGGTAAAAGTGTGCAGATGAGCTGCCAAGCAGTCAGTGCTCAAAGTGAGAGAGGTGGGATCACAAACATAGGTTTGTCTAGCAAGAAAAGGAAAAAACTAGTCAGTTATCAAATTGGTTAAATTAAGGTTGGTCAAAGAGTTTCTGCAGATACACCCAAATATACCAAACATTATTCTCTTACATGTTGACTTGCTCTTTTACCTTTCTGGAATTTGGGGATTCCTGGTTAGTTGAGTTTCAAGAGATCTGTTTTCCAGACAAGTCTTTGTTCTTCAATGAGCAGATAGCAAGAAACAATTTGAGAGTCCTTATATGAAAATGTAATTAAACAAATCAACATTTATCTAGAAATAATCTTACAACCATTTCCATCTATGGGTTAACCTATAGATGGAACCAAATAATTGATCTTTCTAATAATAGGGTCCTGAAGGCAAATGTAAATAGAAGCTACAAGGAGAGATAATCTGCCAAACTACAAAGAATCTAGGAGAGAAACATTTGCCAAGGAAAAAAGGTTGCAGCACGCGGTCATCTTCTTTGGTCTCTTGCCTTCCTTTTCTCTGTGAATCTGAGTTAGAAATTACAAGGTAGCGAGCACCAACATGTAGTACTTTGCAGGTTGAGAAATTGAGAATTAGCCCCTGTGAAGTCAATCAAACGTCTACCAATTTCCAGTGGTAAAGTTTATTACACTCCTTAGTCCTGGTGACAGAAAGACAGAGCACCCTGAGTTTGATAAACCAGTAGAATGGGGGAAGGTTGCCAGAGAATATGCAGAAAATATAAATTTTTATTAAATTTTACCTTCCTTAAACAAGCGTGCGCAAACAGAGGAAGCAATCTCCAATACTTTCAAGATTATTTCAACTATCTGACTCTGACTTTCAACCTCCCTTCTAGCATCTTGGTGCTTTACAGAATAGATAGCCTCCTTTTCTGCTAATTCCTTCTCCATTTGTGCCTTTCTCTTCTCCTGCTCCAGTTTATCTTCCAGGTTTCTGATTTTTTCTTCATATTCCTCTCTGATACGGGCTTTCTCCTTCTCCAGCTCTGCTCTGTAATGTTGTTGCAGCACCTGGGTTTGTTTTTGAATCTCCTGCTCAGCTCTTTCATACACCTTATTAGTGTAGCATCCTCCCTCATTCTCCCTCACAATACGCTCAACCAGGATCAGCAGCTCCTTCCTCTGGGCCTCCTGCTCACCACCTGTTGCCCTATTGTTGAACACACAGTAGTGATCACCAAACTTGGCCATCAACTCTTTAATGAGCTTTGGAGCGTCCCTTAGGTAATCGTGGAAACTGATATCTTCCAAGTCATCTTTCCGGGTGAATAAAAGAATCATGAAATTTCTAGCCCTGTCTCCAAACATCATCAGGATCTTCTCTGTGGCCTCATGCTCTTCCTCAGTGTAACGGCCCAGTGGAACTACCAGGAGCAGAGCATGAGGCCCTGGGGAGGTCAGAACCATGCAGTGAGCAATCTCCTTGCGTGTGTCATCATCTGGCACCTCGGTGTCGAAAATGCCAGGTGTGTCAACCACAACGAGTTCTGTTTGCTCCCACATCCTGCTCCCTTTCTTACAGGTCTTCGTAATGGATTTTGGTGCAGGGTGAGAATCAAACACCTTTTCTCCAAGGATGCCATTCCCTGTTGCACTTTTTCCTGCTCCAGTTTTACCGACCAAGATAATTCTCAGTTGGCTTCTGGGCCCTGGAACATCAAGGAAACAAAAGCCACACTGTCAGAATCTACTTGCAACAGTTTCCACTGCAGAGCCCTCACTTCCTGGCCCTTGTCTGTTGCAGGCTGTGGGCTTCTCCCTGGTACTGCCACACTCCAGGGAGTCTGCAGAAAGCCATCTGCACCTGATGTTCACCATGAAGTGCCTGAGAATTCATCCCTGACCTTCACCTCCTGTCTTCAGGCCCTCTGTGCTTTTTACTCTGATCTTTTCTAGCTATGTAGCCCACACAAGAGGAAAGAAAATGATTTCGAAAGACAATTATGAGTGTCTGCTGATAGCTGCTCCTAGTAAGGTACAGGAAGTAACACAAGACATTAGGGCATCTGCATTGGAGATTTACACACACATACAATTTTTTTCTTTTTGAGACAAAGCCTCAAGCTGTTGCCCTGGTTAGAATGCCGTGGCATCACAGCTCACAGCAACCTCCAACCTCCAACTCTTGGGCTTAAGTGAATCTTTTGCCTCCGCCTCCCAAGTCGCTGGGACTACATGCACCCGCCATAATGCCTGGGTAGTTTTTGGCTGTAGTTGTTATTATTGTTTGGCAGGCCTGGGCTGGATTTGGCACCTCCCTTAGCTGCTTGAGCTACAGGCACCGAGCCAAGATTTATATTTTTAACTTGTGTAGAAATTGGAGCATTTCCTCTTCCCATTAAGAAGTCATGGGTTTGAGTTGTACAAACCACGATTATCATTAAGACACAGTTGCCCACATTTGATAATCAGGATTTGATAATCAGGATTTTGGGATATGGGAAGTATATTTCCAAAAGTTCTATGGCTGAGAAGAAGACTAAGATTAGTCTTCCCTATCAAAGGAAAAATATGGACTTGTCTTTACATTAATATGTAGATAGCATCACAGTGGGATGGTCCATCCTAAGGACATTCTGGGGATACTGTCAGCCATGAGAGGTGGCATAGGAAAGGCAGGGGAGGTAAAATGAAAAGGTGCCAAGGACCCGTTCCAGCACTGCAGCAGTTTCCTCATGTTGATGGTGTATGGATGACAGTCCCTGGAGGAGACTGCAGATGTAGCCACAAATTATTCCCATCCCTGCACACATGCCTCTTGTGGCTTTCCAGTTCCTTCCATGAGGATACTGTTTGTCTCTTCAACCTTTGACCGTGGGTTGGCTGTGTGACTTGTTCTGGACAACAGGACAGTAGCAAGCATGACCCAGGCTGAGACTCAAAAGCACCATGCACTGTGGCTTGCCTTCTTTCTGCTCTTCCTGCACTCTTGAGGAAAGAGCCTGGACTAGCTAGTGACGATCTCTACCATCCTGGCCTGTCTGAGAACCTGCTTACCCCAGACATGTCTGGGAAGCCATCCAAGGCAGTGCACGCTGACCATAAGCTGACCACAGAAGTACGGGTGAGTGCCTGAGATGAGCCAAGCTTGTCCAGACCCAAGAATTTCCAGCTGACCCAGTAACTAAATGTTTGATGTTTCAAGCTGCTAAATTGTGGATAGTTTTGGAAACCAACAAATATTCAACTGACACAGTCCATTTCCATGGCTAAGACAGGGAACGAAAGGCCATGTGATGGATACACCAAGTGAATCAGCCTGTTTGATTGCTTGGTTGTACTGAGATCACCAGTGACCACGAAATTGGGGATGTGGATGAGGGATAAATTACTTCCTCATCCTCCTTCTGAATCCTCCCCCAGGCTGAGGACAGGGGCAGAAATGCAACCAGGGAGGCTCCAACCAGTGGTGCTGTTGTGTCAAGTTTGTAGGAAGCAGGAGGGAAAAATCTGCCAAGCTCTGGATGGAGCAGAGGATAGTTTAATCTTTCTTCACAACTTAAGTTCTGTGCCATATTACGAGGAGAAAATGTAAAAGGTCAATAGAAATAAAAGAGCAGGGTGAATGAAGAGAACACAAGAAAGGAGGTTGTAAAAGCTTTTTTCTTGCTTAGATGGGGATTGCTGACATGGTAAGAGGACACTCCCCAGCTCTGCTCTTTCCCCCTGCAGCCTGGTCTAGCGGGAAGCCCTGGGCACCCTATCACCATGATTCATCTTTGGGTGGGCATAGCTGGAACTCACACCATGGTATGGGGCTGCCATTGTGGCTTTAACTCCTGTAGATCAAAAAACATAATCATGACATTTTAGGAAAATGGCCAGTGCCTGGAATCCCTGACTGCCTGTAGCTAACAATTCTTTTTGCACAAAACTTGCTACTTTGATTTCTCCCATTTCCTCAAATTGTCTTTATCCATTTTTGGTCTTTTTTTCAGATTGGTCATTTTTCATATACAACCAACCATAAGTGTTTCTAGCTCCTCTGCAGCATGGGTTCTGCCCTTCCTCCCCTTTCTAACCAGTGATTCGTAGCATTGATGCCTCTAATACAGTCTGTAGCCTGCACCCTCCTCACGCTTCACACTTTATATCCCACTCACCTTTTCCATTGGGCAAGTTCACAGGCACTCACCCAGAACCTGCCCACAGCTGAGCCCTTTCACTGTTACCTACAAATGTTTTCCAATGGAGAAAGACATTTGAGGAATTCTTATTGGAGCAGACTTTCATGAAGACAGGGAGAAAATGGCAGTTGCTAATGACAGAGTCACTAGATAGGAAGCCATCAAATACAAATATGAAACATTGTCAAAAGCCAGACACCTGTTCAGAAAGAAGAGTTATTTCATTATTGTTTAGAGAGTAAGAAACAGCTCCTCATAAACAGAAAAGGGAAATCTTAGAAATTAAAAATATCAGCTTTGGTGATTGGTGTTAGGAAAGGGGATAGGATAGCAGCAATGAAAAATAGAGGGCTCTGGGTGTTAGGTTTCTGCTTCCAGCACCTGGACTCTTTAATGCTGCTCTGTTGATGCTGACTCAGATACAAAAACAGGAGACTGTGCTTCTGTAGGTGCTGACCTCGGACAGCCAAGTTCTGCTCTCTCTGCCTAAAGAACAAGCATCCAACAGTCCCCAAATTCCTTGGAACTACAGAGTCACACGGGTAGCATCTCTTTCCTCCTTCCTCCTGAAAGGGCAGCATCTCCTTCCTCCTTCCTCCTGAAAAATCTGGGTCCTGCACTCTTCCCTAATTTTGCTGGCAATGCAGCAGGATACTGAGAAAAAGAAGCAGAGAGGAAGTGAGGGGAGGAGCTGTTTAATCTGGTTTGTGCAGGGAACCTGCCCTCCTTGTCATTCAGTAACACTAATAGAACCTCCTGGAGGAACAAACAGATGACTTTTGAAGAAGAGATACTTACAGTTATGCTGATTTCTTTAATAGTAACAAAGTCAGAAAGCAGTGGAAGCATATTTTCAATGTGCTGAGAGAAAATAATAGTCAACTCTAAGATGAGTATAGATTCAGGGAATATAGCTGTCAAAATATAAGGGCAAGATAAACACATTTCAGACAACAATGACTGAGAGTCATTGCTTGCCAATAGTAAAACCTCATTCCTAAAGAGCATACCTGAGGCAATAGAAAGTAATCCAAGATAGTAAACCCTAGGCGATAAAGAAGACTAAATCTAGGCAAACATAAGCTATGAAAATAATAGTAATACCTTCTAGGGTTAGAAAAGGAAAAAGATAATTAAAATACACAATAGCAATAACATATAATTGGGGGGGATCATGCGAATGGAATTATAAGGTTCTAAAGTAATTTGCTATTTGAAAGAGGATGAAAATATAGATCACATTAAACTTTAATAAGTTAAGAATATGTGTCCCAACACTGGGTAATCACTAAATAATCAGGAAGAGTGGGTATAATCTCTAAACTAGTTCACACACACACACAAAACCACATAAAAAAATACAAATAATCCAAATTAAGACCAGAAAGAAGACAAAAAGAAATACAGAATTTTATATGTGCATCAAATAGATCAGAAGTTATACTTACTATAAATGCACCAAATCCTCCAGTGAAAAAATAAAGATTTTTAGAGAGTCTCAACAAGATGAAACAAAGAAGCAATAAAAGCAAAACTACTGCATGAATCTAGTGAAAAGTTAAAACAGAAGTATAGACAAATACAGTAACCAAATTCTAAACAAATAAATACAAACTGTCAAAGCTAACTAGAATTTTAATTCAATATTGAGAACTCACTATGTGTAGGTGGTGTTCTAGGCTACCTACCTAGGCTACTGGAAGCATTTGCAAATAACAGCAGATTAAGACCCTTGCTCTTCTGGATCTTTCAGTGTTTGATGGGAAGAAAAAATAAAGGAAAAAGGAATTTATAAATTGTAAAATACAGTAGAGGTTTACTTATGTAAGAAAGAAAACAATAGAGTATGATACAGAAGAAGGGTTGGAGAAAACAAGCTGAATTTTTAAGGAATCAGGTCTGGGTATAGCTATACAGACCTCTTCATGAAGACAAACACAAAGATTTTATATTTATAGGTACCACACAAAGATACATCAAATTTATAAAGGGAATAATTGAATTAAATTTATCTACATTTGTGACACCTATTTCTCAGTCCTTGTGATACTCAATATATACTGATAACAGAAGGTGAATGCAAGTCATGTTGAGCACCTCTTATAATTGTAGAAGTAAAACATGACTTGAATATTACAAGTTGAATACAGTTTTTTTTCCTTAAAACATGTATATATTTTTTGGCATCCTCTATATATGCCATGGCGTACTACTTAGCCATATAAATAAATGAAATAAAATAATGTTTTTTGCAGCAATTTGGATGGAATTGGAGATCATTATCCTAAGTGAGATGTTCCAGGAATGTAAAATCAAACACCATATTTTCTCTCTAATATTATACTTAGAAACTAATTTATGGGCATGCAGAGAAGTCAAAGTTATTGGAAATCAAGGAGCGGGGGGGGGGAGTAGAGAAAAAGGAAGGGGTAAAAACTTACCTGTCAGGTAAAATGAACACTATTTGGCCATTAATACCCCCAACTTAAGTATCATAAGAACTATCTATGTAACAAAAACATTTGTACCTCTTTAGTATTTTGAAATTAAAAAATCCATTTTATTTTTATACACCAACAATGAAGAAGTAGGAAAAAGCAAGAAAGAAATCTTGTTTACAATAGCTACCAAAAAATATAGAGACTGAGGAAAAACATTAACCAAGGAGGTAAATTATCTCTGGAAAAAAAAACTATAAAACACTGATGAAAAAAATTTAAGAGGATACACACACAGAAAAGTGAAAGACATTACATATTCTTTAATTGAGAGAATTAATATTGTGGTCCATACTTCCAAAAACAATCTACAGATTCAATGCAGCCCCTATCAAAATACCAATGACATTCTTTGCAGATATAGAAAAAAATCTCAAAATTTGCTTGAAATCACAAATTAATCTAAATAACTAAAGCAATCATAAGCAAAACAAACAAACAACAACAAAGCTAGAAACATCACACTACCAGACCCCCCAAAATACTACAAAGCTATAGTAACCAAAACAGCATGGTACTGGCATGAAAACAGATATATAAACCAAGGGAACAGTTTAGAGAAATCAGAAATAAATCCGTGTATTTCCATCCAACTGGTTTTCTACAAAGATACCAAGAACATATACTTTGGGGAGAGAACACCTTATTCAATAAATGGTGCCAGGAAAACTGGATATCTATATACAGAAAGATAATACTATACCCTTACATCTCCTCATATATAAAAATCAACTCAAAGTGGATAAAAGTATAAGATAAAAGATAGGAAAAAACATAGGGAAACACTTAATGACATTGATCTGGGGAAAGATTTTTTGAAAAAGACCTCAAAAACACAGGCAGAAATAGATAAATGGGATCACATCAAACTTAACAGCTTTTGTACAGCAAATGAAACAATCAATAGAATGAAGAGATAACATGAAAAATGTGAGAAAATATTGGCAAAATATTCATCTGACAAGGGATTAATATCCAGAGTATACAAGGAAGTCGCACAACTCAACAGAAAAAAGTTTTCAAATAATCCCATTTAAAAATGGGCAAACAGGTTGCTGTCAGCTATTATGTCATAGCATGCTAAAAAAAAAAAAAAAGGTCAAACAAGCAGAACAGCCATTTCTTAAAAGAAGATATACAAATGGCCAACAGGTATTTGAAGAAGTACTCAACATCACTAATCATCAAAGAAATGCAAATCAATTCCTCAGTGAGGTATCATTTCACCTCAGTTTAAAAGGCTATTGCCAAAGAGACAAAAATTTAAAATACTGGGTAGGTTGTGGAGGAAGGAGAATACTCATACACCATTCATAGAAATATAAATTAGGAAAGATGGCACCCGAGTAACAGCTTCCCTGTAACTGGGTACAGCGAGTCTGGGGAGACAAGAATCCAGGCATCTCTGGCTGGTGGGATCTGCCTATGATCATCCCTTTGAGGATACAGGGAGCCAGCAAGGGACTTCTGGACCCCAGGAGGAGGACAAAAACAGTGGAAAACTGGCAAGTGGCTGC
>CAUYPK010135931.1:0-13434 GCA_963574355.1 Loris lydekkerianus
GGTCATTGTGCCCTGAGCCCCTCCTGGTCATTGTGCCCTGAGACCCACCTGGTCATTGTGTCCTGATCCCCACCTGGTCATTGTGCCCTAAGCCCCACCTGGTCATTGTGTTCTGATCCCCACCTGGTCATTGTGTTCTGAGCCCCACCTGGTCATTGTGTCCTGAGCCCCACCTGGTCATTGTGTCCTGATCCCCACCTGGTCATTGTGTCCTGTGCCCCACCTGGTCATTGTGCCCTGAGCCCCACCTGGTCATTGTGTCCTGAGCCCCACCTGGTCATTGTGCCCTGAGCCCCACCTGGTCATTGTGCCCTGAGCCCCACCTGGTCATTGTGCCCTGAGCCCCAGGTTCTTCAGCCTGTCTTCTGCCCCGATCCATCCTCAATTGCTTGACAGTGGCAGCAACAATGCCAAATTAACTTTTACAATAATAAAGGGCTGTAAATATGTCCCTTGTGAACTTTCCAGTGCTTCTCTTCAGGGGAAATAAGAAAATATCTTGGGGTGGTCATTGTGCTGAACGAACAAAATGCAGTTTGTTTCCCCAGCAGGATTATTTCCCTTCACATTTAACTCTCTCCACGGATACTGTATTTCCATCGCTTGTTCCATCCTTCCCCTGAATGTAGAGGGGGAAAGAATGTGAAATTCCTCTACACATGACCATCACAAATCCACATGAACACGGAGTACCAAGCGCTGGCCTGTAGCTCCACAGTGAGCCACGGCCCTCGAGCTAACGGGGGAGGGTGACCTGGTCCAGTTCCATGTTCGTCCCTGAGCCAGTGACTTCCCAATTGCTAGTGAAAGAGTCTCCCAGGACTGGCACAGCCAAGGCTGGCAGCTCAGGAACATCATACTTTGGGTTTTAATTCTGTTTAAATCCACATTCTTGTAGGGTTTGTGGCCACATTTAGAATTTAATCCAACTCTTAAGAAAAACATGTCTCCCAACAACTACTTACATAGTTGAAAATGATAATGCTGACAACATTGGTTAGTCATTTTCTTCCTTTTAGTGAGTGTTATTTTCTGCAAACTGGCCCAACCACGCCTTTTGTGTGAGTGAGCAGCAGTCTCCCAGGAGACAACGACCTCTCCCTCCCAGGCGTCCCTGCTTGGAGCCCTGCCCGTCACTGCTGTGTCTCTTTTGAGCTCCAAACTGATGTGGCTGTGAAAAAACTCAGTGCTCTGACAACAGCACGATCCCCCACAACACTCCTGATTTAATCAGAAAAGGTTTACAAATAAAAGATAGAAATGCTTCCCCAGAGGGAGCCATCTTGAAGGTCCTCAGGGCTCGGTGCAGGAATGTGGTGACAAGCCCCGTGTCACCGCCACACCCAGCTGCAGTCCTCCAGGAGGGTGCTTTCTGGCAGAGTGGCAGGGAGGGCCAGCAGAGGACACACAGGACCGGAACATTGGTACCGGAGCACTGGGTCCGGTGAGATGTCATGACATACATATTCATAACCCGGCAGCTCTAGGAGCCTGGGTCGGCTTGAGGCACTGATGAGAAAAAAGTTGATTTATGATGATCTCAAAAACATGGTCTCCAAAGATGTATTCCGCAGCTCTGAGACCTCAGGTTGAAGCTCTATTAATTTTACAGAGCTGTCTGGGATTACCCATCTGTTTAAAGGTTAACTGTCTTCACACTTATGAAATGGGTATTTCTGTTTTGGTTCTTACTTTGTTCATGTTAATGATTTATAAAATACAAAATGCAAAGCCAGTGAAATAGCTGTAAATCTTTAGTGTGAAACACCATCCGACCAGATTTTTGAGAAACACAAAGCATTATTCAAGTCCTCTGCAGTGACAAGGTGGAAATCCTGCTGCTTCACACGTCTCATTATGGATAAAGTGAAAGGAAAACATCAACCCTGCAAAATCACGCATTTTAAAAGGAAGGTCCACTTGGGAGAATGTCTCCTATTGTCTGCGTGTGGGTGTTGTGAGTTTTTTCTGGAATTCTCTTTCCATGTTCTCTCCATGTGGACTATTATCCAAACATGTGCCTTTCAGAATCTGAACATCATCATGTCTACATGCACTTCTACAGCCCCTGGACCTTACTTCTTCATAAAAGAGCGTGCATCTTTCTCTTGATAGTTTTGGAAGTATGAAAACTTGCTTTGGGAATCTGGTTTTGGATGCTACATGTTAAAAATTCTGTGACCTCAGGCAACGTGTTAGTAACTTGTTCAGCTTTCAGTGCTCTGTTAACAGGATCAACTCACAGTGGCAATTATTCACATTTCCTTAGACACAGAGCATTCTGTTGACTTGGAATGAAGGCCACACACCTCCAGAGGACCCACTGCGTCACCATGCTCGAGGTGGCAGGTCACGGCGCACTGGAGGAGGGGATGGATCTTTCCACTCTGTTCACCTGCTCCTCCCTGTCGGCTTGCTAAGCTTCTGCCAGACACTTGGCCAGGGATTAGGGTTACCATGGTTACTTGAGAGCAACCCCATGAGGTAGACTGAACTCTAGTACTGTGCTGCCGTCCAAACTTTTTTGATTATATAATCTTATCAGGAAAAGATACTTGAGCACTTCTACCAATATACATATATTTGCTATTGGTAAAACAGGCATACATATTAATGTTTTAAATGCATTATAAAACACACATAGCATAGGAATGAAAATGACTGTATATGGATGACATGAAATGATTGTAAGCTATTTATTTTATTTATTAATTATGCAAAAATAGTTTTGCTTTCAAGTCATAGAGTTTTGATTCATGTCCTGGATGGTTAATCCTAAAGTCTTCCTGCTATCATTATCTAATATCTCAGTGTCTACTACAAACTCAAGGTGGGGTCCATCAGTAGGAACAGTGGGGAAGCGTTACATTTTCTTTATTCTTTGTTTTATGAATTAAATACAGAAGGGTCATTACTGTTTTCCTGATGCTAGTGCTTACATTATTAATACCACCTTCAAGTACTATATTCCTTGTACAAATCTTTCCTTAAGCCACATGACTATGTCTGTGAAGGTAAATTCAGTTAAAACTAAGCAGCACCATGTGTGAGTTCACTTAGTCACAGGTGAGTGTGACAATTCACCACATGTCCTGTGCTTCTGGCACCTGTGCTGATGGGTTACCATGTGGGTGAGTGCACACCACTATTTCAGCCAAGGAGAAAAGCACACTCCAGGGCGGTTTGATGCTGCCAGACTGTTGTCACTGATTGCAGAGCACAGTCTCTGGGGTTAGAAGTCCAGCTTGAAAACTTCCACCGTTTACTAGCCCAATGCCATTGAGCAAATTAGACAAGCTCTTGTGCCTTATCTGCAAAATGGGCTAAATAATAATATCCACTGCTTGAGATTTATGAAGATCGAGTTGATGTCTGTCCTATTGCACGTGCTGCAAAGTGCTGGCTGTGATCACCATCATCGTTGTTGCTATCATTGTTATTATCTTATTACCAATTATTATGTTATACTGAACGTGAATCTAAATGATTGTGACAAAATAAGACAAATTAAGGCATACGCTCTAGATATTTAATTTAGAGTGTCAGGACTTGGTAGGGTCTTTGAACCACACAACATAAATATTTCCCTTGGCCTTCCTGCCCCGCCTGATATCACCTGACTCGTGACTCACTTTGGCACCATGAGAAAAGCTCTGCCTACCTCTCTCTTCCTAATATTACACTCAAGACAGAGCCATATCCCCCCCGTACCCCCTTGATATTCTAACTCCCAGTTTTTCAGCCTTAAAACTCAGTAAGAAGATGCTGGTATTAAAAAAAGAGTTCTCTTTTTTTGAATAAAGAAGCAGGTAGAGTAATTTTTGATTAACTGTGCTGACAACACAAAATGGTACCCTGACTTAACTTGCTAGTTTAGCTGCAGCTTATGGGTGAGCAGAGCCGTAGGTGTAGTAATTAATAACGCACCATCTGAAGATTTCAGACTTCTTCAGACAAGGGAAGCTGATGATTACTTTTGTGTCTCTCTGTCTCTCTCTCTCTCTGTTCTTTAAAAGTTGCCTTCTGCAAATGTTCTCCAGCTGTTGAGAAATTGTTTTTCATCTGGAACCGGCAATTGTGTTTTTAAGAGATTAATTCAAATGCATAAGGAGTCCCAGGGACTAGTATTTGCATTTGCAAGAATAATTATTAGATGCTAAAACTGTGGCTACACGAGGCAAGAATTTCGAATTGTTCTCTGTTATGTGGGCCCTAACTTTTCTCAGGCTTTCTCGCACCTCCGCACACAGGCTGCTAAGCACAACAGCAGTGCCCCGAGGAGAAGCAGCAGCCATGGTGTATAGGGACCAGCAGCCGTTGTGCTGGTGTCCCCAGGATGCCCCTGACTTGACCCCAAATTTGTTTTGGTTCATTCAAAATGGCAAGGACAGGCATCCACCTCAAAGCACTGCTGTATGGTGACATAACCTCTGGTGTCCCTCTGCCTTTTGCAGAGCATTGCAGAATGGGGCTGGGGCTGCAGCTGCTTTCCAGAACAGGGTAAGAGCAACCACTTGGCTGAAATGGTCACAGCAGGTGTCCAGGGGGCTCAATTTCAATGATCAGTGGAGTCTCATGGCCTTTCTGGTGCACCGTGGCCTAGGCCTGAAGCCAGTGTGAATTTCTTAAAAGGAATGATGTTTGAATATTGTACATAGGAGGACCATGACTAGAAGGAGAATTACATAAATATAAAATATAAATATGTTACTGAAATCATAGCTCTATAAATAGTATTCATACAAATATAGATGGAATAAATATTACACATGAACAAAAACAAGTTTAAAGGTTATGCATCATGAACTTTTAAAATAATAATGACAGAGCAGCACAAACGGTTTCCTTTTCTCTCATTTTTAACGTGTCTTCTTTGAGATCCACTCTTTCAAGTTTTAGTCGAGCAGGTAATGCGTGCATGTATTCTAAGGCAAAGACTTCCCCCGGGAATAGCAGATAGACGTGGCTATGTGACATGATCTGGGATAGCAGAGAAGGCAACATCCCATATAGTATTACTCTATGTTGCCACAAATAAACAACCCCCAGGAGATTGGAGAATCAACAGGATGTGCCCAGCAGCCGCTGACAGAGGGTCCTGAGGCTGCAGAAGAGGTGCTCAGGAGCAGAGGCTGAGGGTGGTGGGCTGCCTGGACGCTGAGCTCTGATTCTGTCCAGATTTTGCCCTTTGAGTGGCAGCAACCAAGGTCAGAGGTGGCAATGGCTGGGACGCTGCTGAGGGCCTGGCCACCCACCCCCCTACCAGGGCTCCCTCACCTGTCTACCTTTGTGCTCAGAAATTTGCAGCCTTGAACACTCTGCCTGTGCTGAGGTGGTATTTCCCATTCAGTTGTTTGGGATCTGGTTGGGACCACTTTTTTTTTTTTAAAGGTTGGGGTGAGGCAGATGCAGACAGTGTCCTGAGCACCTGAACTCTCAGGATAGGAACCCAAAGAGTTTTTGTCCTTATTCCCAGTTCACTGCAGTCTCTACTGTTGGGGCTTGGGGTTCCCAGATCCCCAAACTCAGCTGACCTGGTTTGATTACTCAGCTGAGTTAGAAAGTTCAACCGTGGCACCGCAATAATCAAAAGCAAAGTGAGTGGAAACGGGAGCGGCACAGGCAGCCGGGGCAGAAAGAAGTGACCTGCACATGTTTCAGGGAAACAAAGAGAGATTTTACATAGGAAGAACAAAGAGAAAGTTCAGAGCACTTTCAGAGAGTTCAGTGGGTGCCTCTCCCGGAGGAGAAGAGAGAGAGACGCACAGGGCAGGGTGGGGTCTAAATACCCTTCCTCCAGGCTTGGACTCGGCGGTCAGCCCTTCCTCAGTCTCCCTGCCCTGCCAGTTACCGCCTTTCACTATTGGCTGATTTTTCTTTTTCCTTTTTATTATTTATTTATTTTTATTAAATCACAGCTGTGTACATTAATGCAATCTTGGGTGCTTGCAATGTGCTGGTTTTATATACCATTTGAAATATTTCCATCAAACTGGCTAACACGGCCTTCCCCGCCCTTCAGACGTGTTCTTGTCCCTCAGGCCAAGCTTTCCTCCCACCGCCCCTTGAACCTCTTTCTTGGTGTTCCTTCTCATTACCTTTGGGTCTGAAAATCATCTCAGTCATGTCTCTCTGCCAGGGCAGCTGGCCATCCTCCTTGTTGACCTCTGTGCCTGCAGCCACAGCCTCCCTGCACAGGCCATTCTGCTAACCTCTTAGCCGGTGAAATGACACCCCTATATGCTTGAGGCCAAAAGGCCACAATGCTGGTGTGTGCCGACGATCCAGGTGGACCCTGCAGTACCTGCTTATGTTTAACTGAAGGAAACGCTCTGCCCTGCCTCCTGGTCCCTACTTCTCTCTCTGGTGTCCGCCCCACTCTTCACAATCACAGCTCTGTCCTCCATGTCAAGCATTTTTTTAAGTATTGTGAAGATTTTTTAATAGTGTATGTGTCTCTAATTTTGAACCTGTTTGAGAAAAGATTCAAAAGGTAGTGAAAAAGCTGGCAAATGAAAAGCAGGCTTACCGGGTTGACATCCTGCACCTAGTTAGACTGTAACCTCCTAGAGTTCCATCATCATTACCCAGGAGACTTACTCCTGGGAAAGAAAAGGTTTCTCCTTTAATTTGGTTCAAGATCAAGAGTCTCTGTTCCTTCTCCATTGTAAAAAATATTTGAAATTCAGGGACTAGGAAGATTGCTCTAATGAAGGAAGGGAGAAAATAAACTGATTACCAAACAGGTATACTTTTTATACCACTAAGTGGACGTTAACAAGCGGCAAAAATATCACTCAACTGAGAAAATCCAAACTAAGTCATATTGTTTCATCCTGATGGGGAAAATTACAATAAAATTACAATGGGTTTAGTTTCCAAAACAAGTATATGTGAGAAATGCATTATGGGGATTACTAGAAACATTGCTTATGATTTTCTCGATTTATTTCAGAGGGCGGTTCTCAGCCAAATGGTCATTACACAAGATTTATAATTTATAAATTATAATTTATAATTTATAATTCAGTATACATGCATGCATGTCTGTCACATAAAAAGGGTGACTGAGGGATTGAGATGGATACTGGCGAGGTAGCTGCTCCAGGACCCGGTAACAAATAGCAGGTCTGGATTTGGTTTCTGTTCCCAACCTTCCACCTGGGCCAGGCACTGCAGGACCAGAGAGCACGTTGTGGAAGTTCTGAGAAGAGGCATCCGCTTCATCCCAGCATCCAAAATTCTTATGCAACACTGAAGATATTTTCATTTGCTTTTAAAATAAGAGAACTCTACAAAAAAAGATAAATACAACAAAATGGTCCCAGTTCCCTTTTAAATTTCTTTGCAAGTAGGAGAGGTGTTAAGATTTTCAAAATCATTTTAACCCAATTCTGGGAAGCACGGAGGAATTTTTTTAACCTTCTGAGAGTTATTTAGTGGGAAATTTTTATGTAGTTCTTGTTTTTAAGAAAAACAAATAGGGGGTGAGATTGTTAATTTCATTTTGTCTTCTTTTATCATGTTTGTTTTTATTAATTTTCTTCAATAAGCATATACAGATTTCTAATATGAAAAACAAAAAGTTTTCTTTTTAATCAAGCAGAAAATGTGCTGCAATATGTTAGATATGATTGGTAAGGAGCTGAGCATGCTCAAGTGAGTTCTTTGTATAAGGCCAGGACCCTCCCACCCCAAATAAGTATGTTTGCTGAAGAGACTTTGGGCAGGAGGCCACAGGATCTGCCTCTAGGCCTCGTCAGACTCCAGTGTGTGGACTCACTTCCGTTTGAGGGCCCTGGACAGTGCCCAGGCTCCCCTGTCTGGAAACAGAAAACTGTAATAATGGGGGTGATGAGTTCTCTTAGCAGTGGGGGCTGAGATGACCCAGGGAAGGGTTTGGCTTCTTCACAGCAAGACAAAGATGGCCACAGAGGGACCCACACACAGGCATAGAAACACTTTTTATAGGACATCTAAATATACCCCAGGGTAGAGAGAACTGCAGAGGGAATCTCGTGTACCTGTCACCCGGCTCCATCCTCTCCTTCCCTCAATGGATTATTTAGAAAGAAATCCCAGATATTGTGGCACTATTTTCATAAGTATTTCAGTGTTTTGATTTTTTTAAAACAAGGGCTCTTAAGAAAATCAAAAGCATAGGCACAGTGTCGTTATCACACTTGGAACCTACCAACAGTTTCTTAAAATCACTAAGTATCCGCCAAGGTTCTCTTTGATTGTTTTAGGTATATCTCAGTGGTTTCTTTCCAAGTCCGGGTCTAAGCAAGGTCCTCACATTGTGTTTGGTGGAGACGACTCTTACGCGTCTTTATTGGGTTACTCTCCATTTCTCTAGCATCTGTTTCTCAAAGAAATTGGACCATTTTTCCTATAGAATTTCCCACATTCTTGATTTTTTCTGATTGCATCCTGGAGTGCTGTTTAACAAGTTCTTTCATCCTTGCATTTCCTGAAAACTAGTAATTAGGTCTAGATCAATTTTAATTTTTTCCCAATAATAATTCTTAGTCCACTGACACTGGTTAAAAGAAAGTCTGGACTTCTGAAAACTTCGAAACTATTTTTAAAATGCTCCAATGCTGATTATTTCAAACAATGTTTTCATGCATTTTAACGACTCTGTTGGTGAACTGCTCTTCCAGCAGGTGGTAGACCCATTTCCTCCTCTTCTCAGCTGACCTTAACCCTAACCCAGGTGAAGCCCAGATAGAGACCAGGGATTCTCGGTAGGTAGGGACAGAGCAGTACATGTGCTTTCTGCAGGCAGTTGTGGAATTTCAGAGGCGTGGCCAGCTCCTGCTTTGCTCTGAGAGGAGCCAACATGGGCATCTAATTCCTTTTCTCCAGCAAAGGAGGTGAGTCACTGTGGCTCCTGGTGAGAGAATGTGAACCCCAGACAGGGAGGATTTGGACCGTGTGGACACTATTTGTATATATTTTTAAAAATGGGTTAGTGCAGCTGTGGTTATTACAATGCCCTATGCATGGCATTTGTTTTTACCAAAACCACCCATTTGTTTATGCCCAAAAGAAAAAAAGAGAGCCCAATTTGCTGGTCTTCCACCACTCACAGCACCTTGCTCCTCCTGAGTCCCTGGATTCATGGGAGTGTACACAGCCCGTCTGATGAACATCTGAGCAGAGGCCCCAGAGTTTCGGTCTCTAAGCATGGACCCCCGTAGAGACTGCTCTGATGTGACTATGCAGTGTGCAATTGCAGCAGTCTCCCTGGATTGGTGTCTGGGCCGCCCCTGCAGGAACACTTGCATGTTGGGCTAGGGGGCTGACAAGGTCCCCGACCCAAGCTCTGAGTGCCCACACCCTCTGGGCCTCTGAAGAAACAAAGGAGATGATTTCAACATTTGACGTTTTGGCACCCAGAGGAAGGATGACTTGCAGTGAATGCCCTTCAGAGGAGGGTGCAGGCCCCAGAGTGGTGCTCACCCAGAGGGAGCAGAGCTTCAGGTAGACTGTCCCACTGTTTTTATGTGTCTGGGCTGACAGTCAAGGGCCTGGGTGGCTGTCCATACTAAGGAATCCTTCAGCAAGTCTTCCATCTTTCTGGGCCTGTTTTGCATGGAGGCAGGCAGTAACATTCAAAGCCAGCATCCAGAGACTTTCTGTTACCATGATTAATTCCTACCTTGCATGGGCTGGTAAGGATGTCCTCATATGGCTGCCCCAAGTCCCCACAGATGTGTGCTCACCAGGGCTTATTGACACAATAGGTTTGGGGGTGGGACGTGGGAGAAGATGCTTCTCTCTTCCTGGACACCTCTATCTTCTGGGCTAAAATGATTCATTCCTCCTCCACAGACAATGCTGCCTCTCATTTAAACTACTTTAATTAATCTTTTTTGGGGAAGGAGGTGTTTTGCAAATGTGACAGGCACTCATGAGAGAGATAATGGATAGATGGGGGGGCATGGGAGGGAGCCAGTGTGCTCATCCTGGCCAGGCAGGGTACTGCTCAACATAATTTGGGTAAGATCAAGCCCTCCAGGACAAAAAATGAAAGAGGCATTTAATTGGAACACTTAGCAATCACAAAACCAAGACAGAGGTTAAATTGTTTTGAGCAAGAAAAATTAATACATTAAAGGTTACATTTCCAACTGTGAGGCAGTGAGCTGGGCTCTTCAGTGGTGTCAGAATTACATAAGGCAGGAGAAATGGCTCTGAAACGATTGTGGAATCATTAACAAAAGGCAAGGCAGAGTAAGACACTTCCCAGCAGGAGGGTTCGAAGAAGAATAAAGACATGGAGAGAGCTCATTAAGAATGAATTGCAGACCATAAACATTGGAAACCACTAAGTGTGGAGTTCTATCTGTTATCTAATGACTCAGAAATTATAAAACTAGCAATGACTTTCAGAAAAGGACTTGACTTTGCAGGAGGCTGTTTGCCATTATACACGCAAAAAGGTATTTTTTTAGTGGGGGAAAAAATCTCTTCTCTTTGTAAATCAGCACAATTTAAGCAACTTCAGCTATCCTCTGACAGATTCTCCTCTGGTATAATTACACGTTGTGTTGGATTTAGTTGAGTGGATGGAGAGGAGCTTGCTGGCAGGGGAGGGAAGAAGTGGGGGAAGATGGTGGAGCCCAGGAGACAGAAGTCCGCCCCTGGTTGCCTCCCACAGATTGTCTCGCCCCCCTGAAGACCAACACTTAGTCTTCAGAAAGATGGAGAAGGGCCATTGGAAAGTCTTGCCAGTAAATCCTCTGAAATGGAGTCACGCTTTGTTTTGATTGAGGGGATTCCATTTGTATTATTGTTAATTGCAAGGTGTGATGGAAAGAGTCGGGATTAACACGAGGACATGATCATCCTTGGTTTGCTCTCTACTTCCCCTGCTCACCCTCCTCCCCACAAAAGAAAGAGGAACACTTGCAGCTTGAATGATTTAAGACTGCAGACTCTGGCCCTGTGTGAACTCTTTAATCTTCCAGAATATTCAGGGCTGCTTGTCCAAATGCTCTTTATTTTGTCATGCTCCCAAGTCACAAATGGTGGAAAAGCATCAAGTCACATGACAGGGCATCACAGCCAGGCCTCTAAAAACCTCTTGGGAAAACGGATGATCCTCTAGTAATATGAGGTCCTTCCGGAAAGAGCAGAGTTCAGAGAAGCTGTGGGAAGCTTTGGAAGGGATCAACAAGGCTTTCCTAATGGCTGTTAGAAGCGAAGGCTTTCACCAGGCAGGGACCGTGGTCTATTACTCAGAGGGGAGCATGTGTGTGGACAGCCCTCTGTTATCAACTAGCGTCATTTCATTGCTTACAGGCCCCGCAAAAAGCGCAGAAGTGGACAAAGCCTGTTTGACCCTTTCTAAATGTCTGGTGGTCTTGGAGCTGTTGTTCATCTTTTAACTCCCACGGGAGGGAGAGGTTGGCTTCTTCATCTTTCCTGAGCAACTAATTAGAACAGTACTACAGTGAACTATGAGGGATGGTTGTACTCCCAGCTAGTGGACACAAGGTGAGGGTACACGGCATACCTCCTCTGTGTAGGACACAACAACAATAGAACCTGTACCCAACAAACATAAGCATTATAACATAATCATTTGTACCCTCTTATTAATCTGACATTAAAAAATAAAGTGGACCACAGGGTATCTGAGTAACTCCTACTGTGAAGAAAAATTCACAAGTGCAAATGTTCATAAAAAATAGGTAATCAAAGAACACTGAGGCACCTCTTTGGGGGGGAGCTACTGTCTTCCTACCCTACAATTCTGAGATGAAGTGTTCTCCTGGTCCTGGATGCTTCACAGATAAGGAAAAGAAATTCTGTTCAGTCCCCACCTTTTGTTGATAGTTATGGTGAGGAATGTTACACGAAGAGTGGCCCTTCAGTTGACTGGTGGAATGTTTTATCCAGGGAGCATCAGTATGTCCAATGATGTCCTTGAGTGAGCAGATTTGGTGTGTGTCTTTTTTTTTTTTTTTTTTTTTTTTAAGTAGAAAGAGTACATTTTATAAGCATTACTATCTAGGTTGACACTGGTGTCTTATTCTTTTGGTATGTTAGATTATTGACCATGTGTCTCCCACACTTCCTGTTGTGGACAGAATGTTTGTGCTCCCCTAAATTTATATGTTATAACCCTCACCCTTAATGTGCTGGAATTAGGAAGTGGGTCCTGTGAGAGGTGATTAGGTTCAGATGACGTCATGAGGTTAGGGCCTCCACGATAGGACTCTTATAAAGGAGGAGAGACCAGAGCTCTCTCTCTTTCCACCACGTGAGGACATAGTGAGAAGGTGGCTGCTTGCAAACCAGGAAGAGAGCCCTCACCACACACGGATCTACCTGCAGCTTGGTTTTGTACTTTCCAGGCTCCAGACTATGAAAAGTGAATGCATGCTGTTTAAACTACCCAGTCTAAGGAACTTTATTCTGGCAGTCTGTGCAGACTCATACAGTCCGTGAGGTAAGTTGAGGGAAAGGTGGAACTCTGCAAAGCAGAGAGCACATTGCAGTGACATTCAGAGCACTGCCATTTATAAATACCCCATCAGTCGCTTCACAAATCATGTTTTCTAGTCTTAATCAAACTAACCCTCACAACTTAGATAGGTAGCTTAATAAATTCTCGCAGAAACTGCAGATTAGAGGTAATGGTCATGGCACGGGACCAGGCTACCAACAGCAGAGAGCTAAACCTGATGCTCTCCTCTGCCTAGGAGAGCTTCTGCCTCTGCCACAGTATAAAGCTCTAATCTGACAAAAAGGTGACCACGAATTTAAGCTGATCAAGAGCAAGATTTGAAATATGTTTTTAGAGCCACCACTCTTAAGGAAGAAGGTTGTCCTATCCTACATGTAAATTCTACATATTATATCTTTGGGAGGTATTGTTTTCAACTATGATGACAAATTTAACCAAACAGAAGCATAAACCATGGTATACACTGTATACCAAGCAGCTTAAACCAGCAATTCTCAAACCTTTGGGTCCCAGGGTACCTTTGTACTCTTAAAATTTAGTGACAGTCTTACATAGTGTCCATCTATGTGGGTTACATCTATTTTATTTTTATTTTTTTTTTATTGTTAAATCATAGCTGTGTACATTAGTGCAATCGCCTGTACCCATTCTAAGATGCACCATAGATGTGGCCCCACCCATTACCCTCCCTCCACCAAAATTTCCCCCCTCCCTTCCCCTTCCTAGGCCCATTCCCCATAGTCTTCTGCTATAGTTGGGTTATAGCCTTCATGTGAAAGCTATAATTTAGCTTCATAGTAGGGCTGAGAACATTGGATACTTTTTCTTCCATTCCTGAGATAATTTGCTAAGAAGAATATGTTCCAGCTCCATCCATGTAAACATGAAAGAGGTAAAGTCTCCATCTTTCTTTAAGGCTGCATAGTATTCCATGGTATACATGTACCACA
>CAUYPK010135932.1:0-42786 GCA_963574355.1 Loris lydekkerianus
CCCAAGTGCCCATCGACCCACGAATGGACTAGCAAATTGTGGTATATGTATACCATGGAATATTATGCAGCCTTAAAGAAAGATGGAGACTTTACCTCTTTCATGTTTACATGGATGGAGCTGGAACATATTCTTCTTAGCTGAGTATCTCAGGAATGGAAGAAAAAGTATCCAATGTACTCAGCTCTACTATGAAGCTAAATTATAGCTTTCACATGAAGGCTATAACCCAACTATACCACAGGACTTTGGGGAAAGGGCCAAGGAAGAGGAAGGGAGGGGGGAGGTTAGGGTGGTGGGAGGGTAATGATTGGGGTCACACCTACAGTGCATCTTAGAATGGGTACAGGGGAAACTTACTAAAGGCAGAATATAAATGTCTTACTGTAACTAAGAAAATGCCGTGAAGGGTACGTTGAACAGTTTGATAAGAATATTTCAGATTGTATAGGAAACCAGCACATTGTACCCCTTGGTTGCAGTAATGTACACCACTATGATTTAACAATAAAAAAAAAAAGAAATTAAATACTGATTAATGCAATAATATAGATGAATCTTGAACACATTATGTTAAATAAGACATCTATAAAAGGCCAATTTTATGATTCAATTTATATTAAATTTTCTGAGTAGACAGATTCATATAAATAATATATAAAATAGTGGTTGCCTTGTAATCCCTAATGAGGATAGTAGGAGAGATTTAGGAACATGACTGCTGTTAAGTTTGTGATTTATTTTGAGGAGGGCAAACAAAAATATTCCGAATTTAGTTAATGGTGATGGCCACACAATTTTATCAATGTACTATAGTCACTGAATTATCTACTTCCAAATTGTCAATGTTACATGTATTATATTTTAATAAAGTTGATATTTTAAAAACATAATGAGTTGACACTTTTCTATTATATATAAATATAAGCACACTCATTTTTAAGAGATTTCATTTTTCCCTTTATATTAGTCTGCTTTTGCATTTATGTTGATTAATAACACATACTTAATTTAAAAACACATAATATGAGTATATGAGTTTTCTGGATCACATATCAAAAATATTTTTGGTGATTTTCTAATAATTAAATTAGGTCTTCCTGTAATATTGTGAAAAGCAGAGAATTAGAAACTTCCTGACTTGGAAAAGGATTTATTACCTAGTCATTATTTGTTCATCTTCTGAAATCCCTGGATCATACCCAGAAAGGCCTTTCTAATTCATTTCATAATGACTATTGATTATACTTGTTACTTTTTACCTTGAAGCACCTTGTTTGACCTTATACACTTGAAAAGGATTAGAAAAATTGTTATCTTTTTCAATGTGCTACTGCAAAACAATGTTTTTCATAAGTGTTTCTGTGCTTTAATAAATTTCTACTTATTAAAATTTTGAAACTTTGAATTAAAATTAAATTAAAACTTTGAAACTTCAGATATAATTTATTTAATTTAGAGGAATATTGGTTATTCCTAACTTATTTCAAATAAGTTAGTTGGCAAAGCTAGTTCTGATTGTCAAACCATTTCTCTAGTCTTTTTTATATAAACTGTGTGCCTTCTTTGCTGATGAAGAGGCAAAAACAAGTTTTTGCACTTTGACTATAAATATTTATATAGCTTGGGTGGGATAGACTGTTTCATTTTGTAAAATTGAAGGGCAGCTATAAAAGCAGATATGAGACATGATTAATCCTAAAACCAATCCATAAAGCTACATCCTCAAGCAGATCTAGGCTTTGGAACTTGACATTCTATACACATATTTCCTTAAATCTGCCCATAACCCTGTATCCCTTAAGTCTTTATCTCCAGGAGTGTGCTTTCTCGTTTTAATTTTGTTATTCTACGTACTCTTGATCTTTTATGAATGAATAAAGTGACCTTGACCAGCAGTCTTTTGTAAGAATGTTGTTACAGGTGGGTTACTGTGCTGTATACTCCATAGTCACTTGGAGCACATTTTCCCAGAGACGCCCGTCTACTTGTTTGTGTTCTCCATCCCTCTCCTACCCTCATGGCAGGTGTATCTTGGTGTCCGCACTGAATCTCAGAATCCTTCACAAATGGTAGCTTTTACTAGTTGATTGGAGCTGGAATAGGAGATGATGATAGAAATTTTACTAGTATTCTTAGCATTTATATCTATGTCTCTCTCTTTTTTTTTTTGGTAGTTTAGATTTTCTGATTACATTTTGTTCATGAAAATGATTTCCTTTGGCTAAACTTTATTATCCTTAAAGTAGTTTGGAAGCATATGCTAGGAGACACATCTCTGTGTGGCTCTTTCACTTTCCTGTACATTTTGTGAACAGAGGCTTTGGTTGACTGCATTCTTGTCTGTTCAAGGTTATTTCTATATATAGTGAGCAGCTTTGGAAGATACAGGAACTTTGGAGTGGCGGTCAGGTTTGTTTATCGCCTTGGAAGATAAAGCTGGTGTCTCCCTCTGGAGCAAAGGGTGCCTGTTAGCAAGATTTCAGTCCCTGAAGCTCCGGGTTTCTCTCCCGTAATACCACCCAGGCATGTGCAAGTGGCATCTGGCCCCCCTGTTCAAGTTGCTGTGTGAGAATTGGGGCTCAGGGAACTGGAGCGAGATACTGCTGATATTCTGGCTACTGCTATTATTTTGAGTAATAAATACCTGTGCCTCTCACCCAGGAGTCTTATTTCCTCTGCCATCATCTGTCAGATTGTGACAGGCTAACTCGTTAGCTTGAAAGTAGAGTAAATCTCAGATCTGTCACATATCTTGACAGTGTGTAGGAAATACAAATAAACACATAAACAACTCTCCGAATTCAACTCAGAAATGTCAGTTTTCAATTCATGTTTTTTTTTTTTTAATTTACAAACCGTATCATGTATTATTTACATAAATGTAGCATAGGTTTTTCATGTTTTTTCCTATGTGAGAATAAATGCTTGACATAATTTTGCTATTTATATTTAATGAGAATTTTAAAAGCATAATATGCCATCTGCTTTTTACGCATTAAAATTGTATCTGTATATGTACATATGTTCATATATGTGCATCTAGTTAATGTTTGCAGAAACAGATTCTCACTCTGCTTAATGACATATTTAAGAATTATCTTAATTTCGTATATGTCATTCTGATGTACTATTTGCTCCTGTTCTGTTCCAGAATATTGGAAAGAAGATGACCTGCCAAGAGTTCATTGCAAATCTCCAAGGAGTAAATGGGGGTGTTGCTTTCTCTAAGGATCTGCTGAAAGTAAGTCTTGAATTGTTGGTCTTTAATGCAGGCATATGTTGATATTCACTGCTTACCTTTTAAATCCAAAATAGGCTAAGGATCACTTAAGTGTTTTGCTTTTTTGCTTTTGGTCTCAGTGATGTTTCTGTTGAGCCTTATCCCTTGATGCCTCATACTGCAAAGTACCCTTAAATTAATCATTTCTAAGGGTCTACAGTAACACCGAGATAGTAAACATTTGGAGCGGTTAGTGATACAAATAGTCAGTGGGCAGTTTGTTGTTTGATTTATTTCTAAATAGACTGTCGGAACTGGAGAAAAGTCACAAAGGCATATCCACCATGGAAACAAAAGGCATTCACAGGTTACAATGGAAAGAGTTTTGACTGTGTTGAGTCTGTAGTCACAGAGCCGCTCAAGTTGTCTCTGGGAGTAGATTAAATTAAATTCTGAGTAATTGCAGAATACCTGTATTAGTTGCATTGAGTTCTATTATTGGTAATAATCAGTATGTTTTTCCCCATGTTCAGATTGTTTTGAAGGAGTCAACAAAATCAGCCTTGAAATTTATGTATTTTATAGCACTGTAAATGAGATGTGCATTTGATCAAATACAAAATAATGATAATGACAAAGGAATATTTTTGCAGTTGTAAGGTAGGGTGTGTTCTTTGAGAATGTGATTTTTACGGGTTTCAATTAGAATTAGATTCTTGCCTTTTTAAAAGACGGTATACATATAGTTTTCTTTTGGAATCAGTTTCTTTGAGTGAATTTGCTAAGAAATGTGACATTTTTGAATCATGCTGTATGGAAATGTACCAATTGAAAGATAAGTTCTTTATTAGGTTTCATTTAACTTTTAAACTGTATGGAGTTCTGCCAGATTTGGGAAGACATGTACACTATGGAAAATCAAAGAGGCATTAAGATATATTATTATCACATTTTTAGTCTTACTGACTTTATTTGCAGCTCATTAAAAAAAATTATGGAAAAAGCAGAAAGCAAGCTGTAATTTACTATGTAAAGGAGTCATATTTTTAGCTTGTTTCCTTGTAGAGCAAGCGCTGCCATTTCTGAAGCTGTAATTCCAAATGAGAATGGAAGATAGAAAGGTGCAGGATTTTGGCTTGATAAATATGTGATGTATATTCCATTGAAGCTGTACAGCGTTACCAAGTCTTTTTTCAGCCGGTATGTGCACAGAAAGTCATGGTGTCTCTCCAAGAGAGAATTTGTGAGGCTTTTATCACTTACATCGGAAAAGAAGATTGAAGGGAGAATTTTCATAGTGAAGCTCTTCACTTTTAGTGGTGGGTGCAGCTAATGGACAGTCTGGGCTGCCATTCACCTTGGGTAAACAGATGTTCTTTGACTTATACTCTGCTGAGACTTTGCCTGATGATTTGTTGCATTTGTACAGTAGAGATCATGTTCCTAATCCTTGGGGGGGGGGGGGGAAATACATATTATTTTTTATTTACTGTGGGAAGATGACAGTGAAACAACATTGAAAATGACAGAGGTATTTAGCATGGAAATTGTTCAGTAAATTATTGATTCCTTTTCTAACAAAGCCCAGCTACTCAGGCACCCAAGAGGAGAGTTTACCATTTCAATAGGAATGGGTTTTTGTTGCAAATTTCAACAACAAAAAAAGGCTTTCTTTAAATTGAACCATTTTTGTGTCATTTCACTGTTCTGTGTGCTGTTCCTTTCTTTTCTTCTGCTCTTCTTTTCCTTTCTCCCTGTGTTTCTTTATTTCTTTTTGTTCTTTCCTCTTTGCCTTTTTTTTCCTTTTTGTCTCTGTTTCTCTTATGATAGCTGTCTCCAGATTCCTTGCTGAAATAAATTATTGGATGGAATATCTATTATTTTCGAGTATTGGGGAAATATAATTAGATGCCCCACAGATGTTAGTACATACACACAACTACAGGAAGTTTGGTATCACCTTATAGGTTTCTCTCCACTTCCAAAAATTAGAGATGTGTGTGACATTCCCTTTATTTTATGAGATAGAAGGAAAGATGATTACCTTTATTAGTTTTCTGCTTTAAAATAGAAGTTGCTAAGATTCAATATCAAAAAATGCTTAAAGTTACCCTGAAATGAGGCTTTCGTTGTTGCATATTGACCTTGTTACTTTTAGGTTAATCTGGATCAAAAGTAACTTTCAGACTTATGTATGTTCAGATTTCTTTGACTCAGAAGTAATTTTGGACTTATTTCTGTTGGTCAGTGTGGTTGTATAGTTGGGAACATTTATTAAAGGTTCACTGTGTGTCCAGCAGATGTTGTGGGACTTGGAGAAGATGCTCATAACAAATAAACACCTGTCCACAGAGGTGACACGCTACTGACAAACGTAGGTCCTTCCTCCCTTAAAATTGACAGTCCATATTACATTAAAGGAATAAAGTGAATCCTGCTTTAAAGGAATAAAGTGAATCCTGCTTTTGCTCAGTAGAGCTGGTTAAGCAAAAATAGACCTTAACATATTTAAATGTATGAGAAATGAGAAACTTGTTTCAGGCCTTTATTTCAAAGAATTTAATTAATATTCTGTCTCTAATTTGCCTTGGCTTAGAGTCCTGATGGTGCTGAACCTTTGTTTTTCCTCCCCTGCATATTGGAAGAAGAATTGTCTTGGGCCACATATTAAATACACAAATACTAATGAAAGCCAGTTAGCAAAAAAAAAGGTCCATGCATGGTTTTCATGATATCTGACATCACAGATAAGCAAAGTGTCCTCACAAAATAGGCATGTGGCCCGGGGGCTGCAGGTTGGACACCCCTGGCTTAGACCATATTGAAATGGTAGAGGATTCATGGAACCCTTCTTTACAGTTTGTAGTTCCACCCCAATTTCTATTGCTCACTCATATAACCTCAACAGGTATTTTAATACTTTGGCAAATAAAAATTTGTTTTCTCACAAGTTGCTTAGATATAAGGTAAAGATATCTATAATACAAAGTAAAGTAAGTTTGATACCAAAAGACAATCAATGGTAAAATATTGTCGGGGTTCTTCCAAGTAGAAGGCTGGGAGAAGGTGATAATTGAGAGGGGGTTTTGAAATATAAGAGTTATTTTTTATTTAGGTTATTCCCTTCGATGTCCTATCCATCTTCTACCTGTAAACATTGTTAATACATAAACCTCCTTACTGTGTCACCAAAGCAGGGTAATAATCACTTAAAATATCCCAGACGATCTGGTATATTTCACATACATACAAATAAAGACAAAGTTTGATATCATCTTAAAAGTTTCTGAATTAACTAAAGACTGTTCTCATGTCTTTACAAGGTCCACCCATTTCTACTATTGGATATAGTTTGTCTTCAAGCATCATCAGAGATCGTGTAGAAAAGGAGAGGTTCCATTCTGGGTCCTGATAGATTTAGTAAAACATTCCTAACATTTTCTGATAAGTACTAAAGCTATTAAGGACATGAATAGAGAGGTGAGAATGTAGAATCTCAACTGCAGGATGAACTTTTTGAGAGATGATTGAGATTATGGACTGGAGAGCTATGTCAGCTGGGTTATAATACCAGCTCCTCACTCTACACTGTTAGGGACAGTGGGAAAGTTCATTTAAATGTTGTCTCTCAGTCTCTTCATCAGTAAAATGGGAGATTTTATTAGTACCCATCGTGCCTGATTGTTTTAATAATTGCATGAGTTTTGTATGTATATAAAGAGCTTAGCCATTCACTACTTACCATGTAGTGGATGTTACATAAAGTGTTAGCTGCTCTTCATCAATTCCAAAGTAGGCTGGAATGGGACCTCCTCCCTTCCTGCAGGTATTTGGGCTGAAGATGTTTTATAACCAAGTGGGATTAGTGCCACCTCTCATTCCATCTCTTTTTACCTTATTGCTTGCTAAGGACAATATCCTCTGCTCTTCGAAAAGAACCATCTATGACTTTGACCTGAAAATGAACCTTGGTCAACCCTACATTTTCTTTACCCTGGGCCGATACCTCTTCCCACGTTTCTACCTCTTATGTTTGATTTGGGTCTTTAGCAACTTCATTCACTGATACTGCAAGAGTGGAGGTCCTCAGGTGCGGTAGGACTTGGACTGGTCCTGGAATCGTAAAGAACCTTTGAGGAAGCAAACCAGTTCTTATCCTCTTGAGATCCCAAGATAATTCTGGGATATTAATGGAGATATGAATTGCTTGAAATGACTAAAAATCCCTGGGGAAAGGGAAGGCTGCAAGATGGAGCCTTTCCAACTGAAGTTGGAGATGCCTAGGTCTGAAGTGTCAGGACCAGGAGTGTTGTTGGTGTTTCACGTTTGTCTCAGGGCAGTTTTTGTAGATTCTTAACTATGTTGACCTGAGGACCTTTTCTAATCAGTCTCATCAGAGCTAATACCCACTAGTGAAGTACTGGCTTATTATCAAGTACATTGGAGACAAAGGACTGTGAAGAACAAGTACACGTTTCTGAAGCTCTTTACAGAATAATCTTTGAAAATTCATAATAGTCCAGATACAAATTCGACCTATGTGTCCACCAGCTGATGAGTAGATAAGAGAAAGTGTGGATATACAGGCACAACGGAATACTATTCAGCCTTAAGAAGGAAATTCTGTCATTTTCAACAATATTTATGAACCTGGAGAACGTTACACTAAATGAAATAAGCAAGGCATAGAAAGACAACTTGCACTGTCTCAGTTAGGTGTGGAATCTGAAAAAGTGCAAGTCGTAGAATCAAAGAGTAGAGTAGTGGTTACCAGGAGTTGGAGGATGTTGATCAAAGGGTACAGAGTTTTAGTTAGATAGCATGAATCAATCCTGGCAATCTACTGGAAATCTTGGCAAGTACAATTAATAATATTGTACACTTGAATATTGCCTGGAGATTAGATTTTAAATGTTCTCATGACAAAATAGTAAGTATGTGCAGTGATGGATGTGTTAATTAGCTTTAATCATTCCATAGTGCCCAAATAATCAAAATAGTGCATTGCATACCATAAAAATACATGATTTTTATTTGTCAATTTAAAAATAAAATAAAAAATAATTTTCTTGACAGTCCTTTGTCTCAGATCAATGTACAGTGCATTGTTCCTGGAAACTTCTATTCTTGGTTTTAACAGAAAAGCTGCCATCTTATCTTGACTCCACTGTGCTTTCCATTTCTGACTCTGGTAGCTGATAATTCACCACTGCTCGTTACAGAGACAGAGGAACTGTGTGATGCTGCCGAATATTTACATATTTAGGGATGAAGTGTCCATTTAAAAATATTTTTACATGAAAAATAAAAGGAGATGCTGAAAAATAGCCGGGGAACATATAGTGTAGAAGGCCTGTTATTGGCTACACAGTAATTTCATTCTGAGGACACACCCTGAGTGAAGATTTTGACAATGAAATATGACCCGCTCATTGTTTTCTCTCCCAGCTTTCTATACTGTTTACCATTCGATGCTCAGATATCATACTCCTTAATATTTTCATTCTATTTGTAGTTGTGTCTTTAATCTTTTTTGTAACAGCAATTGAATTCAGTAGGTACCAAGTGAGAGGTTTAGGGATAGAGTCCTGCCGGAGTCCACAAGAAGGAGAGGAGGTCAGTCCAGGGATGAAGAATAGGCTTTATTTTGCAGAATGGAGTCTGACCAGAAGTCATCTCAGCTCACACCATTTCAAGGAACTTTTATTTGTGTAGTGGGAATGAGCGTGGGCAGGGTTATGAGAGGTGAGGGAAGTCATCTTTCCTGCAGAGTGAAAGATGCTGTGTCCAGACTGATGTGAGAATTACTGCCTTCCACAAGAGGGTTAATCTTGCAGGAAGACCTGATCCTGATGCTTCCCAGGAACACAGGCCCTAATGCATTTCAGGAGGGTAGGGAGGGGGTTGCTGTGACCTTGCCATTTGGTCTCTGCCCTCTAGCACCAGCTATCCTCCCAGGATGGCTTTACTTTTGTCAAGGTCATGAAGATTTATAGGAATATGGGAGGTATGCTGTAACCATGCCATTTGGTTTCTGGCCTGTTTTCTTTCTCTATTTGTCTCCCAATAGCTGTACTTCTGTCAGAGTTCTAAGGATCTCTTCCCCACACCAAGAAAATGAAGAAAAAGAATTAAGTAAAATGATCTCGTCAACTTAAAATATTCTATACAGTAGAACCAACCTCCATAGTTGACCGCCTGCCTACATTGACTACCTTTCTTAAGTTGACCTAATTTTCATAGACCAGACTTGTACCACGTATACGCAGTGAAGTTTCCTTATGGTGACCACCTCCTTATGTTGATCAGTGTGTTACAGTCCCTTGGGTGGTTAACTTACAGAGGCTGTATTGTATCATCTTATTGATGGAAAGAACAGAAACAACAACAACAAAAAAAATCCAAACCTTTCAGAAGGTTTTGATATAACTACAAAACAATACTGAACATTGTTTACAGAGTGTTTTAAAATATGCCTCTTCCCAATTATGCATAAATATAGAAAGACTATAAAAATAGATCTGGTTAGAAGACATTGTCGCTGGAAATCATCAAAAGCTAGGTAACAAGACGTGCTTGGGCCCATCAATAAGATGATACCCTTTCATATTATTGCTTACCATTAAATGCTTGACTATAGAATCATTTTCTAAAAGTTAATTTTTTGGTAGAAATTTCTTATTCTATCTCCTTGGGAATTTATTAACTTTACTTGTGGGCCCAGCACAGTGATTCATGCTTGTAATCCTAGCACTGTGGGAGGCTGAGGCTGGTAGATTGCTTGAGCTCAGGAGTTCGAGACCAGCCTGAGCAAGAGTGAGAGCCTGTCTCTACTCAAAATAGAAAAGTCAGTCGGGCTTAGTGGCAGCCTGCTATAGTCCCAGCTACTCGGGAGGCTGAGGCAAGAGGATCTCGCTTGCTGTGGGCTGTGATGACACCATGGCACTTTACCCAAGGCGATAAAGTGAAACTGTATCAAAAAAAATTTTAATTAACTTTCGGTTTCTTAAGGGAAAACCGAAAGTTTTTACTCTGTCATATTTGTGGTTAATGGTGATGTGTGTGTATGTGCGGGCACATGTGCAGACGTAGTTAGGAGTAAACTAGTTTAAACTGTAAGGACAGAAATAAACATGCCTCCTCTGGCAGCATGGATGTACTTCAATGTATTAATTGAAAGGGAAATAACAGTGAATTATTACATATTTGGTTGGTTAGAACCCCACTAAAAGTTTTTATTCAGATACATTCATTTTCCCTTAACTTTCTCAAAAGACAAAATTTAAACTAGATTTTTCTGAAAAGAAGTTTCCATAAACATATAGGTTACTTCTACCTATTCCTTTAGTTGGCTGGTAGCATATATGGGGCAGACATAAAATTCATGTACAATTAAAAATAGTTTAACATCAGTTGCACATGAACTTTATGTCCATGCTGTACATTTTTGTTTCTAATCTAATTTTCCTGTTTGGTATTTGTAGAGAAAAATAATTTGTTAAAATTATGGAGAAATTAGCCAGGAAGGTAGCATTTAAACTGACTCAAAAGGTCAACAAAGAAAAGCACATCTTAAATAAAGATTAATGCATTTTCTTGGACAAGGAAGAAATATAATTAGGAAATATAAAATTACCCTATGCAGGTTCATACCCATGAGGCTTTTTAATCAGTTGTAAAGGTTTGGAGACGAGCAATTTTTTGTAAGTTAAAACTCCAAAAAGGACTTATTTAAACAGAGTGACAGCAAGAGCTATAAAGATCCTTCTAAAAAAGAGGAATGGCCAAGTGCTGTAGCTCATGCCTATAATCCCAGCATTTTGGGAAGCTGAGGCAGGAGAATCACTTGAGCCCAGGAGTCAAGATAAGCCTGGACAACATCGCAAGACCTGTCTCTACAAATAATACAAAAATAAATTAGATGAATGTGGTAGCACACATCTGCCCAGCCACTTGGGAGGCTGAGGCTGGTGGATCACTTGAGACCAGGAGTTCAAGGTTGCAGTGAGCTATGGTCATGTACTTGCACTACAATAGGGTGACAGAGTGAGACCCTGACTCTTAAAAAAAGTAAAATTAAAAAAAAAAAAAGAGCAAAGCCAACCCAGCTCACTTCCTGAGTTCCATCTATCCCTCAAATTTGACCCTGTTAGCTAGAGAAAAGATTGACAATTGCCTTACTTTCCTATATTTTCTGCCAAAAGGGTGACCTTAAGCAACATTTTTGTTTTCTCCTCTTTTATCTTTGCTTCCATGATTACCGACAAGTACAACTGGGAAAATCAGAATAAGATCAGGTTTTATTAACTCTGCTATTCTGGTTTGTGATATTATAATGTAGTGTTGCAGATGTTATCACTGGAGGAAACTGGGTAATCAGCACAATGACTCTAAAACTTGCAGTGACAAAAATAATGAACCAAGTCCACTAAAGTGAAGGAAAAAAAAAAAAAAAAAGAAAATCAGCAATTGCTCTTTATTCAGCCAAAGATTGAGACATCATATAAAAATTGGCTTAGTGAAATTTTACTACTCTTGGTGGTTTTTCAAAGTACTAAATGCAGTGACCGATAGCTCAGATTTAACTCTACAGCAGCATTATAAACAATAGTGTATTAAGAAAAAGATTACTGGGCGGCGCCTGGGGCTCAAAGGAGTAGGGCACTGGCCCCATATGCCGGAGGTGGTGGGTTAAAGCCCAGCCCCAGTCAAAAACTGCAAAAAAAAAAAGAAAGAAAAAGATTACTTTGAAGAAATGAAGGAGTTACTTTGGAGAAATGAAGGCTGGAAAGTAACACAAACCTATTATTATTATTTTAATTTTATGCTGGAATCTTCTGGAGAATTCTTTAAAGGAGGTGGAAGTCATAGAAAAGATAGTAAGATAGTAAAGTTGCAGTTGTCTGCAAGAGAAGTGCTGCGGGATCTGGTGCAAGTGGTGTTAGCACCGAGGGGAATATATTAAGTATTGGATTATTTTGAGCTCATTGAGTTCCTGTTGGCAGATTGACTTTCCTGATTGCCCCTCTGTTCTTTCCTATTTCACATAGGATCTAACTGCATGGAGTATAAAAAAAAGAGTAGAAAAACCTGGTTTCTTCTTCCCCAGTTGATGTTTGGTCTGTTAGTGTGAATGCAATGATGGAAGGCTTCATGGCAGGGTGAAATGAGTAGTCTCAAATCTGGAAAGATCTGGAAAACAAGCCCAGTATTTTCCTTGGCCAGGCAGCTAAATTCTTTTAGTTTTCCATGTATAACGGGGGATAATACTTCCCTCTAAGAGTGGTTATGAGGATTGAATGAGATGAGGTATGTTGGTGGCCACAGCATTGTGCCCAGGTGGAATGTTCTAGTTATGAAAGTCATGGGGCTCTACCTTGTCTGAGTGCTGCTGGTGACTCGTGGTCAAGCCTCAGGGTGATCATGTCCCTTCTTCATGCCTTGGTTTCTTTGTTTGTGAAATAAGGTATTTGGCCTGTGCCCACAGTTCCCAGTTTTCAGTTCCGGCACCTGGAGCCCTGTGTCCAGTGCTCAGCCCCTTCCCGATCATCACTTTCCCCCTGGACTAGAACTGTTTGCTCTGTTTTCCTCTTGTGCTCAGACCTCCTCACACGAGGTCTCTTGAGCAAAATGTATGAAAAAAAAAAAGAAGCCAGAAAAACTCTGCAGGTAATGATGAAGGATCATTCAATCTAAGTGCCAGGAATATTTTTAACATCATTTTCTTCTTTATAAACCCAAATCGCATCTCCAAAGTTTTCACTTTCATCTTGTGTTTACTGGTTTAGAAAAAAGAAGTGTATAGCTAATAATGAAACTAGTGAATGTGCAGGTTTACATTTGAGAAAATTGCTTTTGTCGTAAAAGCCTTCTCAAAAGGTTATTCCCAAAAGACTGTGTGAGGGAAGAAGCCGGACGTGGTCTGAAAAAGGTCTGAACTTTTCATAAATGAAAAGCCTGAAGTGAATTCTCAAAAATACTTGATCTGAGTTATATTCGGAGTATGTAGTTGAAAATAGGAACTTAGGGGTGGTATTTAAGTGGAGCTAAAAAAAGAGCAGCAACTATTGCCTGGAGTAGGTGAATCTCTCCAAGAGAAGGTCACGGACACCTGGTAGCAACAGTATCTATGGAAAGGGGCTTGGATACTTGTCCTGGTGTGAGTCCCAGAGCCTTTTAAGAGAAAAGCTATGTTTGCTAGCTCTTAAAGAGAAAAGCTTTATTGGCTCTGGCATAAAATATGGAATATTGCAGCTTTTTTTCTTTCCCGTCAAGTATATCAAGCCGAGTTCTATGGTAAAGGGTCCATGGTGTGTTGCTGCATGTCCCTTTCCCAGGGAGATCTGGAAGCACGCCCTTGCTTTCAGCCACGTGCTGCTCGCCACGGGCACAAGAATGACGCTGCTTTGGGGCTGCTTCAGACCTTGAATGAGACACGGTGATGGCAATGACAGTAATACTGAGAAGTAGCCGAAGATCCACAAATGGTGTTCATGCTTAAAAAAAAAAAAAAAAAAACTACCAAAAAGAAGTCTGAGAACGTTTTAACAGAACAGATGCCGCTTGCAGAGTACAAACAGATTTTTAACCAAAAGGAAAAAAAGTTTGAGTGGGGGTGGTAGTAGTCATTAAGGGTACTGTAATGGAATATTAATGAGTCCCCGATTTTATTTTCAGTTTGGTCATGAAGTGCTACAGGATTTCATAATCACATGCATCCGTAAGAATTTTGAATGTTTACACATTTGGAGTATTTTTTAAATGTAATAACACAGTCCGTTGACGTCACTGCTCCTGTCACTACCACAAGTGCGTTCTATTGGTATGAATTTAAGTGGTCACGTTGTCAATTTAATCCTTCCTTCCTTCCTTTCTTTTTTATTTTTTCTTTCTTTTTCTTTTTCTTTTTTTTTTTTTTTTTTTCTTCTTAGAATATTCCAGAAGGGGACAGGGGTTTTTCTGGAGTGATGTGCTCCTTTCAACGGGTCTCCAGTCCAAGGGTAAATGAAGTCTTAGAGCAAATATTCTACACTGAATATGGAGTTTCCCTATCCCTTAAGGATACAGAGAAACAAATTCTATTTTAAAGGCATTTGTAGCTATCCAGTAAAAACATCCCATAAAAGAGAACAATTAGCTTTGTGATTATAGTTGTGCTTCATTTAGGCGGAGGCCAGTTGTTTGAAAAAGACTCCAAAAGTTCAAAACAGGCAAAAAATTAAAAATAAAAATATTAATAACTGAATAGGCAGAATAAAGGGATGTTACAGAGTCTATGTAACCTCCCAAATTTTACTCAAACCCTCACTTGTAATCACAATAATATTTTACTTCAAAATGTTTGACCTGCTCCCCTTCCCTAGTGGCCTCAGCAAATGGCCAGGTGCACACAGGTACCTCACACCATCAGCTGGTGATGATGCCTCACACCATCAGCTGGTCTGCACACCTGCCCTGACCATATCTTGAGCCTCCTTTTCATTGACAAGATACTAGCCATAGCCAATTAATTTTTCTAAAATAAATTTAATAGAAACACAATTTAAGTCATTGCTTAAATTCTTAAGTTGAAATTGTTGTAAACAAATAGTTATTTTCCCATTTGGGCCATGACGGTGAAATTCAAGGGAGTGCTGTTAGGCAGAATATGGTCAAGAAGCTGATCTGATAATAAAATGAAGAGAAAATGAAACCATCGAGGGCACTAGGTCTCCAGATGGAACAGGAGAGTTGTTCTGAGGAGGGGGAGGCGAGTTTTCTGAGTCAGTAGCTTCTCAGTAATGAACGTGCTTAACGAGTCATCAACAATGTTGTGTTTACTTAGTTTGATTAAGGAGACAGTGAGTGTGAAATAGATTGGGAAAGATTGCCAACAAAACTATTTTGTAAAGATTTTGGCATTTAAGCAAATTAGCTTTAGTCATAATTTGCTAATACCAGATAATTCATTTCTCTATCCCCAAACCATTCTTGAACCCCATTTCCTGTCAATGTGAGATTTTTATTGTTAAAAATTTTGTTTGTTTTATTTGTTTTAAAACTTACTGTTCTCTTAAATTTTCCATAGCTAGTTTTCATGCTGAAATGTTATTTTCTCAGAAACACCAGAAGCCACATCTATCTAGATCTTGCAAGGAAGTGTTTTCTGGATGATGAAGGCACAGGAACCTTCCTCTCTGCAGTACTCCATCTGGCCAGATGGGGTCACACTTCCTCATAGACGGGCCCCATCATCGCCCCCCAGACTGTCTGTTAGAAGAATTCTGATCTCTTGATGCTTTTTCCCAGAAAAGAGGAGTTACCCTGTTCATTTGGACACCACTGCCATTGGCAAAAGACCCCAAAGGAAAGGGGCAAGTCTTTTCACCATGAGGTTACTTCACTTTAGAAGCAGTTAGTCCTTGAGAATGTGAAATAGGTCAATTATTACTCCTCTTTTCCTCATCGTCTTTCTGTTAGTTTCACGTCGATATCTATACCCAAATGTTATCTTGATGCTTTGTGTGCATATCAGGTTGTCATATGTTATAACCTTACAAAAATATTTGAAAGAGTTAGATATTTTGAGAACATACTAATTTTGCGTAGATGCTGCTGCTTACCCTTGTCTTTGACTCCCGTCCCGCCCCCGTTCTTAAAGACAGAGACTGTGTCTTGGTCACAGTGTCCATCACAGCTAGTGTCATTCCCAGGACAAATCAGACGCTGGAAGAATTGGTCACAGTTTTGTAGGAAATGCTCTGGCAGTGATTCTTTGTGAACAACTTGATGTTATATGCACAATTGTTTATGTGTGTGAGTATACACACTTTTTTATCTTTTTTGTGTGTGAGAGAGAGAAAGAGGATCTATACCTTTAATCAGATTTTCAGAGGAATCTTTGCTCACCATTATATTAAGAGCCATGAACTAAGACTCCCCAAGAAAGCAGACTTGTACATTATTGTTTTAATTGCAATAAAGAAAAAACTTTGGGAAAAGGGTTTTTCTTTCCTCAAAACACACAGTTTGTTCACTGAGGCCCTGCTATCTGCTGATGAGTGGTACAGGGGTGCAGCCTTTATAAAGAGACGATAGGCCATTTAAGGAAATAGGCCCTGCCCTCATGGAGCTCAGAATTTGGTAGAAAGCAGGTATTGAATGCTTCTACAAAAGAGAAATACTTTACTCAAAATTACACACTAAATTTGATTAATTGTAGAAGGCACACTTAATAGATTTGCCATATTTGGCAACAGTCAGAAGCTTGTATCAACATAAAAATTTAAAGGATTCATGAGTTCTGAGTTTTCGCTTTAATCAAGGCTGTGCTAAATATATTGAGAGAAGCAGAGACAAGTAAGGTGTGAATCCTGCCCTCAGGGCGTTTTCAGTCTAGTGTGGTGGTTTGCAACTCTGGCTGCCCAGTAAAATCCACCGGGTGAATCCACTCCATGTTCACTCAGGTGTTGGTAGAATTCAGTTCCACGTGGTCAAAGCAGTGAGGTCCCTGTTTTCTTGTTGGTTGTTGGCCAAGGGCCGTTCTCAGCTTCTACAGGTCACTCTTATTTCTTGGTTTGCAGTGGGCTTTCCCCATTGTGAAAGCCAGCAAGGTTGGTTCAAGGCCCCCTCCCTCTTCAGAGCCCTCTGACCTCCCGTTCGCCGGCAGCCCCTGGCTGCTTCTCCTGATGCATCTACTGAGTGACTGGTTTTTGTTTTTTGTTTTTCCATGATTTTTTGTTTTTATTAAGTCATATACATATAGATCATGAATACATTTATGCATATGTGGAGTACAATGTGTTGATTTTTTTTAATACAATCTGACGTGCCTACTCAAACCAATCAACGTAGCTTTCACCACATTTACTTGATTATTGTGTTAAGACGTTTATGTTCTACACTTGACAGATTTGACTTGTTCCCTTGCAATAGGCTCCATAGGTGTGGTCCCACCTTTTACCCTCCCTCTGGCAAACCACCCCCTCCCCTCCCTTCCCACTCCACTTCTCTCCTTCATCCTAGGCTATAGCTGTGATCTATCTTTCATAATGAGTGACTGTTTTGCCACCTTCTTTTTCTTTGAGGGGCTTGTGCAATTGCACTGGACCCACCCAGATGATTGAGAATAATCTCCCCATGGTAAGGGCAGTTTACCAGTAACCCTAATTCCATCTGCCAAGTCCCTTCCCAGCAGCAACTAGGTGAAGGTTTGGTTAAGTAATCATGGTGATAAGAATCTTCGGGGAGGGGGTCAGAATCTTTAATTCTGTAGAAATATAGAATTACACATAAAATGCTGTGAGATTTCAGAGAAATGACTTCCAACTGGAGAGCATCTGGGAGACCACCCTTGACATGGTGGCATTTACTTGTCTTTGAAAAGGAAGCTCTGATAGGAGCTCTAGAACCAGGGCAGAAGGGCCTGCAGGTGTAAGCGATGCTTAAATGCTGCAGTAGAGAGAGGAAGGGTGCAGCCCTTAGCTAATGAATTCAGCCCGTGTGTGTTACTTACATGGCCCTCGCTGGTCAGGCCGCTGCAGTACAAAGTGAAAGTTTTCTAGATCAAAATAGAAAAATAGGAGGGTATCAGAAAGTTTATGAGCACTCAGCCCTTTTAAAAGGACTAGGACAGTTTTGGGGTGTGATTTTTGTACCACCATCTCTTTAGCTGTCAGAACTGAGAAGAGTGACATATGAAAGTCGAAAGAGCTATTTTCCTATTTCTAAACTTTTTAAAACTCCAAATTGACTCATATAAACCAGGGAATGTGGCCTTCCATAAAAGTATACCATCCTCCCTTTCTGTTGCCCTACAGGACTTACCTCTCTGACCAGTCTTTAGTGGACTTTGTCCCCTTCCTTTGTTAGATAGTCACATCAGTACAGTCAGAGCTTGTGCAGAGAGATGCTGAGGCCGTGTTGGCATCTCCCTGGTGTCTGCCTAAAAATTCCAGCCATATCAAAACTGATTTTTGTCCCTGCCATGTCACAGAATCATAACCGACTTTTTACAGTAATTCCACATAAAGGAAAAATTCTTTTTTGTTAGCAATTACTCTCCTCTCCCACTTACCTTCCTTTCAACTTAATTTATTTATAAGCCTTGAAAAAGGATTGTCTATACCTTTTTCTTTGGCAAGGCATGCTCCTATATAAAAGTCATAGAATCCTTCCTGCCAACCTTTTTAAAGACACAAAGGCTGTAACTGCCTATAGTTGTTTTTATTAAACATTCTAAAGTACGTATACATGAGAACTAAAATGACAAAACCAGCACAGCTACATGCATTTTTCTTTCTTTTTTAAAGCTGGACATGAGAAAGTAGATTAAAAAGGGAAGTTAGGAGGTAGGAAGCCAAGGGGTCTTTTACTGGGGATCAACGAATGTCACTTTTCTTTGGTGACTCATATTTTGCCCTGAAGACTTCCGGTGCACACTGAGTCTTCCGTATTCCAGTCTCTGCAAACCTTTCTTCCCTTGCCCAGGTGTGTTTTCCTGTCATTTCTTCCCACCTTCCGCCCAAGCCTGAAGTGCTGGTTCTGATTAGAGTAGAGGCCTCCTTAAAGGAAGCTCATTCTTCTTCTGTGTCATTTTTTACTGGCTTTGAAAAGAGAAAAAGCGTTTTCCTGAAGTTGCTTTCTGCATTCTGAGCAAATGTTAGCATGGAGTCATTCATGCAGTAGTTACTTTGCACTAGTTAGCACTTGCAAAGGAAGCACTGTTTTCCTTCCCCAGTGTCTCCTCCTCACCATCCTGCAGTGATCTCTGCTGGGGTTTTGATTGAATCTTTGTGCTTTCACATTCAAAGACACCCCGGGAACTGTTTCTGATTTCATCTGTTTCCTGTTCATTTTCCTACGTTAATATGCCAAGGTATATTTTCTGATAACTCAGAAATTCTGCTTTCTCTTACATTTTTCTCTTCGTGTTTCCACAATGCTTCTGACTTGGAGGATTTAGTTCTTTGCTCGTCTACCATGTCAGTTTGTATTTGTTGAAGGTTTCTTTTCTGTAGGGAAAATTGATTTTTAAAAAATGAAACCAAACCTTTAGAAACTGGTAATGTCTTCAAGTTCAGTGTTTATAATATTTAATTAAAAGCCTATTGTAAGGACCCTTCCAGTGTTGTGAGTGTCCAGTATATAATGTCCAGGCTCCTGCAGGTACCCATGTATATTTTTATGATAAGGTCAAGCTTGTATTTATGGTATGTTTTTAAATTATTAAGTGGGGATTTTGAGGTAATATTTGCATTTGAGAAGCCCTTTTCAACCTTAAAATCCATAGGTTTCTAAGCATCACATTATTTGTATGAGCAAAGGGGGCACCTCCATTTAAAAAACAAAGATACACACAGGTGCACCCCCAGCAGGCGGTGGTGTGGGGGCACACACGCATCTCTGCACACATGCACGTGCTCAGGGAAGTATCCATGATCAGATAGGAGTATTCCTAGGAGTTCTGGCTGATATGTCATTGTGACTCATTTGCAAGATGAAACGAGGGTGCTGTTGACTGGCCACATTAAGATACAGTTTAACAATTAAAACTAACCAGTCAGGGGGGAACTCGAAAATATAAACAGTGAACCTAATAATATTACATATGAAGTAATTTGTAGTTCCACTGAAGGGGATGGGAAAGGAAAGAACTAAAACAAGTAATTTAAAAAAAAAAAACAAAAACCCCACAGTATTTTAATTGGAAGCTGTATGGCTAAAGGGAAAAAGAATAATTCAGAAACACTGGACTCTACTTAGTCAATTTGCTTTGCTCAGGCATATGAGCCAACAACTCTGAAACTATTATTTTATGTACATGCCAGGATTGAGTAAATAAGCAGATATACAGCAGATGATAAGAACCAGGTATCTCTCTGCAGGAGATAGAGATTATGAATACGGAATTTCATTGTGTTGGATTGCAGTTGGTGTTGTCAGTATGAGCTCATAACTTTTAATGTGCGGGCTGGAGCAGAGATGTGGGTGAGTATGCATGCCATCAGCTGGAATACGTAAATACATTTTCTGGCTCTACCTGCCGAGATCTAGAAGCAGTGACGCCTCAATACAGTGAACAACCCAGCATCCAGGTTGGTTTCGGAATGCTGCTCTCCAGGAAAAGGAGCCAGTGCTCCTTGGAGAAGTGGTCGGTTGTAGTCTTGGGGCAAGAAAAATACAAGATGAGCCTAGAACATCTTGTGGTGCCAGAAAGTAAGGAAGTGCTCAAAAGGAGGGAAGCACACCAAAAGGCCAAATCGGGGGCTATTAATGACTAAAGCTGGAACCATTTGAGCAAGAAGTGATAGTATTAGGTTGTAATTAGAGAAGAAAGTGAACATCCATTGAAAAAATAAATTGGAGGGCAGCTTTTTATTACAGAAGAACTTTAATAAATATAAAAGGAAAGAGGGGAATAGAAAATTAGTCAAATATTCATGTACTGTAGTAATTATTGTTGCACACAGGATCCATCAATGGAGGCTAAAATTGGAAAAAGTTTGAGGAAAACAGGATATTTATATAGTCTTAAAGTATCTCTCTCAAGATATTTATTAATTATAAGGGGGAAATAGTAACTTTACAGTGTAGACAGGCAGGAAGTAGCATCTTAGCCAAATGATCAAGGTTAACATCACCAATAACGAGACATCTCGACATCAAGAACTCTCTGAAGTTCTGAGGGGGAACACAGCTTTGCTTCTCTGGTGTCCTTTTCTCAAAATGCCTAACTTTATTGTAAATATGAGAAAATCTCAGCGAATTCCAGTCTGTAGAGTGACTGGCTGTCCTCTTCAGAAGTGTCAAGGTCATAAAAGACCAGGGAACTTATCAGAAGGAACTGTCATGGGTTGGAGAAACCCAAGAAGAGGTTTCTGGAGAGGATCTTGGAATAGGAAAAAGGCAGTAATGGAAAAGCTGGTGACATTCAAATAAGGTCTGCGGTTTATTAATAATACTGTACCAGTGTGAATGTTACGGCTTTGATCATTGCAATAATGGTTACATGAGATGTTAACATTAGAGGAAGTTTGAGAGAAGGGTGCACAGGAAGTGTCTGTACTATATGTGTGACTCTTGTTGTAAGCCTAAAATTATTTCAAAAATAAAAGGAAAAAGATGCTGGATAATTTATTCTACAAAGGTGTGTAATTTATTATATATAATAATAATTTATTATAATAATAAATTTGTATAATAATTTAGTTGTATAATAATTTATTATACAAAGGTGTATAATAGCAAAAATTTGAGAATACAAATGTCCATCAATGAAGGATTAGATAAATTATACTTTATTCATATAATTAATACAGTTAACAAGCTCTTGTTAACTATTGTTAACAAGTGATGTCGAAGTGAAGAGAAAAGGTTAAGAGTATTTGCTTTCCTTTTAGGTTGCTTGGATTCTAACCCCACCTCCAATACTCAAAATGGATTCATGACCGGGGGGAAATTATTCTTCTTTGTTTATCAGTTTCCTCAGATGGAAACTTGGGAATAACCCACTTAGTGGTTGGCAGTGAGGATCCATATATAGTACTCAGGGTCATACTTAGCATAGAACAAACCCTTGATAACACATTAGGGCTCTAATCATTATTTTCAAGAAATAGAGGAAAAACTCCAATGTAACATTAAGCGTGGAATATGCTATTTCCATTAAAATGCAAATGTATGGATCTTAGAAATTAGATACTAATATGTTAATAGCTGTGATGTCGTGGGAATAGCATATTGGGGAGCTTTCTAAGTTAAACATTTAACAATTTATTTTCCATAAATTATAGTGAAGGAGCCCAGAGAACTTCACTCCCAAATATGGCTCCCTGGTACCATGAGTATTTCTCATTAAAGGCCCTTGGAGATGGACAGATGCTGGAAGAGACTTTCCCCCATCCATGTCAAGACTGAACCCTCCAAGGAGAGCAACTATTTTTCCTTCCCCTCCTTGTTACCTCACTATCTCCTGCGGAAGAGAAAATTGAAGAATGTAACCACGCTTCAAAAATTTTCAAAGAGAGCCATTTACAAGTTAATCTCCGTTTCCCCATCTGTTCCTTCTCCCTGGGAATCTTTCATTGCCCCTTAACAAAATCACCTGTATTCCCTGCCCTTCCTCAGTGAACAAAGATATACGAGTATCTTGGCCCCATTGGGATATTTGAGCAATTTTTCTCCCCTGTGCACATCAATAAGTGTGTATACCTTTTCTCCTATTAATCTCCTTTGAAACTAGGCAATGAAAACTTTATTTTCAAGGCCGAAGCCATTAGATGGTCTTCAAGGTCATATGGCTTATTTGTTATAGTAGAAACAAGAGGCTGTGTTCTCAGCCACTTGAAACTATGTTGATGTCTACAATTCTCTGGAACATGGGTGTTAATTTGTAAGATTAATGACTCCAGTGCGTAATTCTAGACTGTGAAAGATTATAGAGAAGGATGGGTGTGACCACCTCTTTGTCTTCATATGAAATAAACCAGAAGGGCTAAAATTTAGCACTTAGCCAGAAATAAATAATTCCGGTAATTTTCATTAGAATGCTTAAACCCTGGAGTAGAACACAAAAACGGTGATGTAATCTCCAGGCCTACATTTAAAAATGGGGTAGACAACAATTGCTTTTTAATGACCAGGTGATGGTAGCTCACCTGAGTTATGACGGGAGCCAGAATTCACTAATACCTTCACAAAAGTCATCTGTATTTGTATACAGTATAGATGAAATACATGTGGAAATATATATGGAAATAACAGTACATATTTTCAAAGAATATGCTTATATTTTGGACATGACATCAGTTTTCTTATGGTTATAAAGTTGGTTTTCTTTTTTGCGTTTGTTTTTGTTCATTTTAATGCCTGCTTTACTGAATTTTTGTATAATACTAGCATGCTAAGTCTGACTAGTCTGATTTAAGTGTGTACAGATCTATGTAGCAAATTCAAAGCCCATCTATCTTTGTGGTATGGGGCTATACAGAGTTTCTAAAAAGACCACGGGGTGGAAGGAACTACGATAAAATGTCAAATAGAAGCATATTGCAAAGAAATAGGAAGGACAGTTCAAGAAATTAGAATAAAAAGTAAAATGCTCTGTTCTTTCTCCTGGATTTGTGATTCTGTTTTATTTCTTCCCTATTATAATCCTTCGCATTCAAATAACCAAAGATTTTCAAGGAAAAAAGTAAAAATATTGAAAGCATTTTCTTTTGATCCATTTTTCATCCTTGTTTCTTTAAACACTTTTTGTTTAAATATACATCACTGTCTGACCTGCTATTTTAAAATCATTTAGATCTCATTGAAGTTCTACTTTTTTTCCTTCAGGACTCCACCTGGTTTTTTTTCATTCTATTTGTAGCAGTCACTATTTCATTTGTTGGTAACATATGGCAAGAGCGTTTTTCTTTCACAACAAAATTGCATGCAGTGCTTGAAGCCCATATTGTTATGTCGTAAGCTCTGGGGAGCTTAAAGTGGGTGAGAGAGGGCATCCCCAAATCAACATGCCACTGATATGGGTAATCTGAGCACAAAATTGGATTTCAGAACGTTTTAAAAGTACTGATATATTCAGTATAAGAGTCTGTAAGTGAATAGTGTAGCTGTAATGTTTGGGGATTTTTTTCACTTATCTCCCAAGGACTTTAGTCTCTTAAATTCTAGGATTTTAAAATGAGATAAAATTGGTTGGCCCTATCTAGTAGGTGCTGCAGCCCTGAGCCACTGCTGTGAAGTCGACATGGTCATAGTAACAAGTTGTAGAACAAGAGCTGTGGACTCCTATTGTCAACATCATATTGCTGAAATGCTGGCCCTGCCACTCACTGGCTTTGTGACATTGGACAAATGAATGAAGTTTTTGGAGTATCCTTTCTCCAACTGTGAAACAGATGACATCACTTCTGGTGAAAAGTACGGTAGTTACATCATTATAAGGATTAAAGGCGATTATATTTGTCAAATGTGTAGCACACCCTCTGGCTGTAATTCACATTGGTTTCCTTCTTTCCTAATCTACCTCTCTTCAGTGTTGTTTTCTGTTTATTTGTTTGTTTTGGTGGGGTTTTTTGCAGTTTCTGGCCTGGGCTGGGTTTGAACCCGCCACCTGCCGCATATGGGGCCGGCGCCCTACCCCTTTGAGCCACAGGCGCCGCCCCAGTGTTGTGTTTTTAAAGATTTAAATAACAGTCAACAAAAAGCATTATGTTAGTCCCTTTTCTTTTTGGATCTGAAAATCTTTACAAGTTTTCTCTCTTCCTGTAATTCCTTCATTCATTGTTGACTTTGTGCCAGGACCTCTTTCTGGAGGAAAAGGTGAGTCCTCTGCCCTCAGGGAGATACCCAAGTTGGTGCCCACTCATTGGAAGCGTGGAACCCTGAAGCAGCTAGAAGGTGTGTGAACATTAAACTCAACCTCCCAGAGCTAAGCAAAGTGAGGAAGAGAATAAGTTAGAAGGGTGGACAGAGCAGACCCTGTGTTCATTTGGTTGTGAGGAGCAAGACAGAGGATTTCCTGATGACTGCTGGTTCTGGGTGCATGGTGGAGCCATTTCTCTGAGATTAGGAGTACACACATGTAAGAGCAGTTTTATTAGAAATGGAGATAATCTTAACATTTTCTAGATGCCCTGATATCCCTAAAATTTTAGATGAGGAAACTTTCAAGGGTAAGCTAACAGGAGTGGAGGCTTATTCAGGGTCACTGAGCTAGACACAGGAGTTCAATGATTTGACTGCTACAATGGCCCTTCGAAGCCAGCAGTGAAGGTACCATGTGTGGGTTCTACTTGAGAATTTCATAAGTGAGACGTAAGGGGCATTTTTGATTCTGTAGCCAGAGAAGGTGGCTGCAGGCTGTCACAATGGAGAAGAAGTGAATGGAAGAAAAAAAGGGTAGAGTTGAGGTCAGATTCTGAGGAGGTAGTGAGCAGGTTGCCAAAACCTAGTGCTGGTGAAAGCAACGTGGGGGCGATTCTGGCTGAGTTACACAGTAGGAGCTGTCAACATGGAGCCAGTGTCAATGTCCAGTTCTGCAGGCCAGTCGGAGATCAGAGCTGGGAACAGAAGAGGAAGCAAAGCCAAGCTGTGTGGATGTGGAGCTGGTCCAGGCCAAGTCCATGGACAGCAGCTGTTGAGGTGGCCTGAGGCCCGCTCCTGAAGGCTGGCCTGCTTCCACCTGCCCCGGACTTTGGCTGATGCCTAACATCTTGCAGTTTTGTTTCTGTCACTTTTTTCAAGAACAAGAAAGTTATTAAGCAGTTTGTTATCCTAGATTTAATGTTATGTTATTTGTGATTTCTTAAACTTTGTTCTGGAAGGAACCTGTGTTCTAATGATAGCTAATAATGTTTTCATCTCATTTCTTATCTTCTTTAAAAATATTTCATTTAAACTGATAAGAACAGATACTACCCTTGATATTAACCAGAAAGCTGAGTAAATTTCAAATGTCCTCACCATAACAAAATAAGTATGTGAGGTAATAGATGGGTATGTTAGTTTTAATTGCTCCACATTGAATTAATCATAATATCACTTAGTAATCCCATGAATATATGCAACTATAAGCTGTCAATTTACAATAAAATTTAAAAGTCAGGGGGTTTATGATACTAAAAAAGGATAAATTAGAGTCCTGTGACCTGTTTATTAATAGTGAAAGATATTATATTTATAAAATGAACCTCTTTAGGCTAATAGACACATGAAAAATAGAAGTTAAAAAAATAGATTTCAAAGTACCTATTATCCACTCCTTCATTTTTCAACCCTATAATAAAAACACAGATGTTTTAGGACACTTTCTGGTTCACTGTAGAGTTCAAGGAAATGCACTGTATTTATATTTGATGTTTTTCAGGTTTGCCCCACCCTTTGTGTCTTTAAATACTCTTGGCATTTCAATAGCAAGTTTATAACTAATAATTAAACATAAGAACACCCATTTTTTTTTTCCTTATATAGCCTATTCTTTCTTCCACAAAGATTTGTTTATTGCTTAAAATCCTTATTTCTGCTGGGAGAATCATATGCTTCCTTGTTGCTGATTAAAACTGAGAAGAGGTGTTCTTTTTTTCATTTTAAATTAATTTTTCAGTGGCTTAATATTCTTTCTTAAAGCTATTTATTACTAAATTTTCATTGATCTGCATTTTTTTTTTTGTTTGTCATATGTGCCTTCCAAAAATGTTTTCTCAGCCACAAACATGTTTATTAATCAAATCCCTAGGAGAAGTTAGCCTTTAATTCAAGTTGTTCTGAACAATCTGTGATACCTAAGTGCCAAAGGTTTCCTTTAAAAGGAACAGAAATTGTCCTTAGCAATTTTCAAACAAAAATGACTAGAATTTTTCATGGAATTATTTTTGGGGAGCTTGGGTAGGATTGGGGAGTTCCTGGTGTTTTGAGCATAGTTTACTTCTGTCTGTTTTAAGCAATCCAGAAAATAGCCTTTCTGGAAGCTGATCAGTCCATTAGAGGTATGATCAGGCCTTTACCCTAGGTAATGTTCATATCCCTCTGATGGGGTCATCATTCTAGTTTCTAGTGTGAGAGAAGTGGCCTTCAGATCTACTCGTGTTTAACCTATGGTAGAATTCTAACCATAGGTAGAATTCATGTTCCTAATAATGATCATCAGATTTAAAACGTAGCATGCAGATGTATGCTTGGTCCCCTTTATAATATATTTACTATGTTGATTCAAATATACCATCTGATGGGTTGTACCCCCAGAAAAAGCAACTTTATAGGGTGAAACCAGCATAGATCATCCCTGTCCATCTTGACAGGGTGTGTGCTAACCTTCGAACGTTAGAGTCAGAAGTCACCCCTGAGATGATCTTGACGTCCCCTCTCGTTTTATAAATGAGAATAGGGGTTTTGGAGAGAGGGATTGACTTGTGAAAGGCTCTGTGAGTGTGGGTGGGGACAGACAGCAGAGAGGAGCAGAGCGCCTCCTTCCTGCCACCATGGTTTGTCCAACTGCCAGGCCTCGCGTTTGAAATGATGTGTAGAACTAGTTACCAGCAAGTCTTGCTGATAGTGCTGGAGATGCTGAGCTGTGAAGGGAACATTTTGTTCTGGCTTTCTTGGTTCTTCCCCTGTGACACTGTTTTGGGTATTTGGATTTCCTGGTTCCAGTTCTAGTGCCCTTGTTCCAATGTCATACAGAGTAAGACTTAAAATCAAGCACAGGTAGCTTTTCATCAGTCTCATCTGTAAGTAAAAAGGAATAATAAGCAGTCTGTCTTGGTCACAAATTGAGTAGAAGGGACCTGTGCCTGTAACCCAAATGATAAGGATCTGTGCAGGGCACAGTTGCTCAGGCAATAGAAAGTCAGGTTCAAGTAGGTCAAAATAAAAGTTGAAAGAAAATCTCATGGGACAGGATTCATTTTGTGTGCCTTTTCTACTAAACTTCACTGATACCACGGCTCTAAAATTAGAAAGTGAATAGTAGACTAGAGACCCATCTACACTCTGGGGAAAAAGTACTAGTACATATATTACAGTACGTATATCCCTATATTATATGTACTTTATTATAGTACATATGTCCCTCCCCCAAAATTTATATCTGCTGTTTTAAAGCCTTATGTATATCATAAAGTTATGGACTTTATGAGTAATTTAGTCTTTTGAAAATAGCTGAGTATATGTCTGGGTTCACATTATAGCTCCATCATTCTCTATCAGTAGACTCTAATTTTCTCATTTGTGAATTAATGTAGTATTTCTCAACGGTGGCTGAGAGAATTCAAAAGACAAACAAACAAAATAGTGCCCCTTCTCCTCCCCCAGAAAGTTCTGATTTTAATTCATCTGGATGGGATTAGTGTTTTTTTGTAAAGCTCCCCAGGCGATTCTAATTGATAACTAAAACATGAGAGCAGATGACGATGAAGTTCTTTTTAAGTTCTAATATTCTGCAGTTCTGAGACTTTTTTAATGTCATCTCGTCCAGCCTCAGACTCAGCACAATCATCTCTCCATATTTGCAAAGCGGCATTTTTTTTATTAAATCATAGCTGTGCACATTAATGCAATTATGGGGTACAATGTGCTTGTTTTATATACAATTTGAAATATTTTCATCAAACTGGTTAACATAACCTTCACTGCATTTTCTTAGTTATTGTGTTAAGACATTTATATTCTGCACTTAGTAGATTTAACTTGTACCCTTGTAAAATGCACCATAGGTGTGGTCCCACCAATCACCCTCCCTCCAGCTAGTCTCCCCCCTCCCTCCCTCCCTCTCCTCTCTCCCCTTCTTCTTGGGCTACAGTTGGGTTATAGCTTTCAGATGAAAGCGTGGGTGTTTATAAATTGGTTTCATAGTAGGGCTGAGTACATAGGATACTTTTTCTTCCATTCTTGAGATACTTCAGAGCATTTTGTTTTTATATTAACATTCACATTTGAAAGAATGCTCACTGCCGTCAGAAAGGGTAGATTCTTAAAAAGGTTTTCCTGATAATCAGAAAAGTATAATGAGTCTAATTCCTAATTTAATGACTTCCTGGTATTTGTAGATTACTTTTATTATTCAGCAAAGTGATTTCTTCTTAAGTGCAAATATTCCCAATTTTTTCAACTCTTGCTTACGTGTCATTATTTCTATAACTCAACACCCTATTTTCAATCTGCTTTGGGGATGAGCTCCCCTTGCCCTCCTAAGGTGTGTTTCTGGAATTGGATATAGTCCCCTTGATGGTCAGAGAAGGGAACGGAGGAATCTGGGATGATTATTCTCCTCTCACACTTTTTTTTTTTTTGGCCAGGATGTCACTGTTACCTGGGCTGCAGTGCAGTCATCATAACTCCCTGCAGCCTCAAACTTCTGGCCTCAAGCGATCCCCCTGCCACAGCCTCCCAAAGTGCTAAGATTATAAGCATGAGCCATTGTACTTGGCCTTCTTCACATAAGAATGTTATGAAGCTCTTACTGAGCATAATGTTAATAAAAGAAAAAAACCCTGGTCTTAATAAACAGTTTTTGTAAATAGTGTTTGCTGACACTCACTGTCTATTGACACATCTGCTAATGAACATAGTAGAGGGTAAAATTCCCAGCATTTAAAGATTCTTATGTACCAGGCATTGTCCTAACATTTAAATATTTTAACACATGTGATTCTTGCAATTATCCTTTGAGAGAGGAGCTATTGTTATCTTCATGTTTTTAGATAAAAAGAAGAAACAAACCAAGGGGCAGAGCCAATATCTTAATATCCAATTTCAAAATAAGTGTCAGAGTTAGAATATTTATTGAATGATACAGGGCATCATATTCTACAGCCTTGCAGCCCTTTGTATGTTTCAGTAGAGGTCTTCTCACCTGTACAATAAGTGTATTGATTTCTAAATCATCTTCGCAATTCCAGATTCTTACTATTCTGTGTAAATTAACAAACAATACATTTATACCAATAAATTAAATATAATATATTCAAGTAAGAAAAATCTTCAGCCTCTTAGACCTATTTTTAAAGTAATAACAAAGAGAGGAGTTTTTTATTTTATTCTACATCACAAATATTGCGTGAATTTGCACTTAAAGCCAATCTTTTTATTTTATAGTAAAAATAAAGGAATTTAGATTCTTTTCATTCAGCGTCTGAAAGTTTAGAAAGAGAATTTGGGCTAAACATTAATGTATTTTCCAGAATTCTAGAATTCTATAGAGTTTTTAGCAACTATGAGACTAATGAAATTCATTACCCTTAGTTTGTAAATGTGGAATTTGGAGGTTATAGTGATGATACATGTGTTATCGAGAGTATAAAGTTTATACTTAAATAAGTAAACTAGATTATAGGATATGTGCTCAGATTTGTTGTAATTCCATGTTATTTCAAGAAACCAAAAACTTCAGAAGCTACTTTCCATAAAAACAATTTATATGCTAATTATAAATTATTTTTATTTATTCTTTAAAGCAGATTTTTAATAAATTCTGCTAGACAAACTTCGTTAAATTTGCCAAATGAATTTCCTAAAATATAATTTTATTTTTCAGAGAAGTGTTTCTGCAGTTGACTCAGAATGTTTCTGACTATCACTGAAAAACTATTTAAAGAACCCTTGTTGGTATACAATAATCCTTTGTTTCCTTACTTTTACCAGCCTAAGAAACTTGTATTAGTTCCCTTTATGAATATTATTTATTAGTCCTTGTCTCATTTATTCTGATAGTTTTGTACTCATGATTGCCAATAAAAGTCATGCAACATGGGGATGGAAGCATTTCAGAGAAAAATAGTGCTTGTAAATAAAACCTGCCTAGCATCTGATTACCTTCAGAGACATTGGTAGGACTGATAAATAATATAAAGTGTAAAGCCTGCAAATAAAGCGTTTTCATTCACTGTGAACATTATTCTAGGGAGTAGTGTGTCTACTATGTACATTTGCAGTTCATTTGCCAGCTCAGTTATTCTGAACTATTGTTGTATCGAAGCCGTCATTTCTGATTGCGTCTGCTAAAACGTGGGTGGCCCTGTATGTATATGCCAATATCACCCTCTACATTACTGGTTTCAGAAGGGTAAAAAATAAGACAGTCTTTGATGTGAGGACCTGATTTTCCCTTTAGCAGTATAGGTTTCATTTTAATAGCCAATTTTTTTAATTTTCATGTTGGCTGAGGACCATTCATTGTGGTGCAGAAAGCCTTTGTCATGACATTGCTGGGTTTTGGAAGTTTTTTATTTCAGCTTTAGGAAAAATGATTTAATCCCTTACAAAATAGCAGAATGAAAAATTATGATTATTTTGTTGTTGTTGACTTTGATATTTATGGTCATAGATTCATATACCTAAATCTACAGAGGGTTGTGAAGATAGTCTAACCCTATCACCTTATTTTATGGACAACACTACTGGGCACTTACATTTGTTTCTTTTAAGTTTCTCACTGGTATACTGAGTTCTCTGAGGGCAGGGACTTAATTCACCATGTTTTCTGCCAGAGTTCCAGCAGGTTTACAGTTAGCAGGTTGCTCAGTTAGATTTACAATCCAATAAATGAAATAAAGAAACTTGGATGTCAAAAGAGAAAAGACTTACCCAAGATTCGTCTTGCCAGTAAGTAGCAAAATCCGACCTGGAAATGTCATCTTCTGACTACCAATTTAGTGACTTATCTACAATTTAAAAAAAAAAAAATAGACATTGGGGCCTTTATATTGAAGATCAGAAGCATATGTAGTTTATATTTATTAGGTATTGTTTTCTAGACATACAGACTACTTATTTCATTGAACCCTTCATACTACAACTCTGAATGAAGATATTTTTATCCATATTTTTATAGATAAAGAAACTTGGGGCTTTGGAAGAAAAATAATTTTTCAAAGACTATGTATAGAGCCAGGATTCAAATCTGGTTTCTGCCTCTAAGTCTAGTGATATTTTTACTTTTGCCTTTTACATGGGGACAGTGTGTTTGTCAAAATGAAGAATTATTTAGACCCATAAGTTAATATGACTGGAAATTTTTTTCTAGCATCTTATATGTTAGAGACCTTAATACCTGTTGATATGTTAAGCAAGTTCTCACTTCACCTAGGAGGTCTGTATTTAAAAGGCTGCAAAAAAGCACAGCTTTCTAGTTCCTTTCATCTGTGCTTTTGGCCTTCCCGGGTGGTCTGATTTGAAGGGCTTTTCTGTTCTTTTTCTTTTTCTCATTTTCCCATACTAGGACTTGGATTTTCTCATTTTGGTCCTAAGTGATTTGCAGGCTTCCAAGCTTTCGTATGAGATTGCAGCTACTGCTGGGATGGAATGGTATTAAAACTTAGTTAAGGATTAGCATCTATAGCTGGGAGAAAGATAATTGCCTTGTTTGTTGTTGTGGAGAGATGATGACAAAGCAGGACCCAGTGGAAGCCATTGTAACGTGGCACATTTGTCCACATTCCGTGAAAGTGCTGAGCCTCTTAATCCAGTGACATTTTTGTCCAGGCTCAACTAAGGTAGTTTCTTGGAGATTTAGAATAATCTCATCACATCTCCACTTTGGTACGTAAATCTGTCTGCCAACCACTTTTTGGCAAATTCGTGCCTTTTTTTCCCCCAAGAAGGAGGATTTCAAGCAAGGGGACAGCATTCTGTAGCATCACACTTTGGTACAAGAGAGAGGTAGCTGCCTGTCCCCAGGATCTACAACCTCCATTGATTAATTTTATTCTTCAACTGAAGCTATTCCAGTGTTTCTTCTAAAAAGATATGTTAGAGGGCGGCGCCTGTGGCTCAAAGGAGTAGGATGCCAGCCCCATATGCCAGAGGTGGCAAGTTCAAGGCCAGCCCCAGCGAAAAACTGCAAAAAAAAAAAAAGATATGTTACAAATATTGACCTTTTGAAATTATAACCCTGAAATGGGGAACTTTTCATTAAAAAAAAAAAAAAATTCTCATCAATTCCCTAACAATTTGCATATTCTTTACTTGATACCAGAGCCTTATAATAGATCTTTTTGTATAAAGTGTCTGTTTAGCCAGAAGTAGCAAGAGCCTCAGTGGTGGTTCTGTAGTCTCACTTATTTATTCTTTTTCTGACCAGGGTTGCTCTCTGTGAAGCTGTCACCTGTTCTGTGACTTCCATTCTTTTCTGTTCTTCACTGGCTGAAGAGTCAAGGGCAAGAGATGGATTATGTTTACAAGAAAAGGCAATCATCTTTTCTTTTTTCTTCTTTATATTGTTGTGGCTTCCAGTGACGGGGTTGTTGTGGTAGACTGTAAAAATGGCCACCTAGTTCTACATTATCATAAGCCCATGCTATTCTGCTCATCAAAAGTGTGGGGCCTATTTACCCTCCTTATAATGTCTGGGTGGCTTATGTGACAGTGTGGTAGACATGATATTCTGCTAGTTGGAGGCCTACCAGTTTCTGATCCACCTTGTAAAGAGGGAAATCCAAGCTATCCTGGAGAAAAAAAATCATGTGTAGGACATCAAGACATTCCAGCACCAGGCCCAGACATGGGAATGGGGAGTCTTGGATCCTCAATTCACTATTCCCAGGCAAGACTGGCCAACACCCTGTGGGGCCACGGCCGCCTGTCCTTCCTGAGTTCTGCCCAAATTGCACATGTGCAAACTCTCTAGCAAATGAAATGAGTATTTAAAGCCACTGACTTATGGGCTACTTGGTTGCAGGACAAGAGATTACTGAGGCAGGATTTATATCTTTCATATCTTTCTTCTTTTTTCATCTGTTTACTGTTTGTCCAAGTAGCTCTTTGACCCAGTATATCTGTCCATGATCAGTATTTTGTTTGTTGTAGTACAAGTGCATTCAAGATTCTGTAGCAGTTCTCACTCTGTAGTTATTGCCGTTCCTTATGAGCTTAAGTTCATCCGTACTTGGAGCAGACGTGTCCTGAAATTCCCAAGAGGATGTTTCTTTGGGGGGCATAGTGGCACCGATTTTATTATGCCTGAGAGGCAAAAGTTACTCCTCTCTCTCAAACAAACAAAAAATAGTGAAAATTAATGACTTATTTTCTCTGAAAAACAAACTTATCTCTCAGACTCCTTGAATAACTGTAGCCTACTCATTGTTGGTCAATGAACAGAAAGAAGGATCTGGGTTTAAAAAAAAAAATGTTTATAGGCAAAAGCCAAGATAATCCAGGGAGAGTTTGCAATGTACATTTTCTGTTCAAATTTTAAGTGTTCCCGGGAAAACTTAGAAAGGGCTCATTTACTTTTATTTAAAAGTTTCTGGAGGGTTCCAAAACCGTTTTTAAAAGTACAACTTTCCATTTCCTAAGTAGAATGAACGCTTGTTCGGAGTCCTTGAATCAGCTTCTATAAACAATTTCCTTTGAATGCTCAAGGTAGTATTTTTCTCATTTTGTTGTCAGTTTTTCTTAGTTAAAGGTTTATTGCTCTTCCTCTTGTCTTTCTGCCTGGTGATTTCCCTTTCTCAAATTGTCCTAAACAGTTGATTAAAAAAGAATTACTGAGATCATGTTTGATCCAGGGCAGTAGACATTAAGTATCAAGCTGATAGAACAGGAAGGATTTAGAGGATCTAAATTGTCTTTCTTAATTGACAGAGTGATTTCTATGCTGTTTCTCATCTCTTGAGTTATTATTTATTTACTGACACTCTATGACTTCAGAAGTCAATCGTTAAAATGTTTTGATATGTGATATTCTCATGTTTGAGGGGGAAGGCAAAATTTTTAGAGAGGAATAGTTTTTAGCAAGAAATTCTCCTGGTCACATTTAAAAATATTATTTTTAGCCTTATCCAGGTACATGTGAATTTTTTTTGGGGGGGCGGGGGAGTAGCCATCTTGCCAACCCTAAAATATTGCCTATTTAATATATTCGTTCGACATGTTCATTTATTTTAAATGTGCATATCTTATCTTTCAGCTTTATTTTAAATTTCTGAAAAATGGAGGCTGTATTCTCTTAACCTCTAATAGGGGAATGGTTTCCAAGGGACGATTGGCAACATTTAGAGACTACTGGAACAGATAGCAGCTATGTACCAGTATTTCAACAAATAGAGGCCAAAAATGCTGAGAAATATTCTGCAGTGCACAGTGTCTGGTACACAGAAAGTGATCAATAAGTGCTTTTTGAGAGGACAGATAAAAGATGAGTTAGTGCAACAATGGATATAGTATATCCTCTTTCTCTTTCCTCAAAGGTATTGAGAGATTGTCATTGTTAAAGACCAAATTGCTGGTTAATATGTAATGCCTGGTCGTCTTGTTAAGATGCATATATAAAAGATTTTTGCATTTCCTCCAGAATGGCGGCTCAAAGCCAGGTGAATTTTTAGTTATAATGTGTGTGTGTGTTTGGGGGGGGGAGGGTGTTTACACTAGAGAACACTTTCTACTTGTCAACCCTGGAAACACTACATGTTAAATGAGAATCAGTGGGAAGGTTAATGATCACGCCAGAGGTTCCTTCAGCCTCAGAATGTCAGATCCTCATTTTGTTGTTCTGTGGTTGTGGAATAAATGCAGGTTTTTAGGGCTACTTCAAAGCAAAATTTCATATTAAGAGCATCTCAAAAGAAGTGGTGCATTGGGAAAAACACAACACATTGCTTCTAATTAGGAAAAGGCAACACTTTAGTGCAGGGGTGTCCAACCCACAGCCCTGTGGGCTGCATGCTGATCTGGTGAGGACTGTTTTTGCTTATCTGTGGTGTCAGATATCATGAACAGTATGGAGGAACTTTTTTTTTTTTTTTTGTGGATAATCAGCTTTAATTAGCATTTGTGTATTTAATGTATGGCCCAAGACAACTATTGTTATTCTTCCAATTAGCAGCAGAGGGGGGGGGAAAGGTTGGACACCCTGCTTTAGTGTACTTCTTTTGATAGTCACAAGCAAGTGTGCTGTATGCTGACCTTGTTATTGAAATGAGGAAGCTTTATTGCTTTATAATGCTTTCTTGTCTAGTCTTTATTGGAATTTAAGCTTTGCTATTTGAATGAAAGAGGAAATAAGTGATTATGATAAATAAGATTATTAATGTGTAGAAACATTGTTTAGTATACTGTAGCAACATTACTCAGAAAAATTAGATTGGTAACTTCCTCACTAGGAAGGTCTAGCGTGAGATTTCCTTCTCCTGTGTAGTAGGCTAGAGGCCAGGGGCTATGAAGGATTTCCCCCCAGAATGGCATTTATAATTTCTCGTAGTGGCCTCATCTCATTCCTGCCCCAGAATGAGCACAGGCTATTTAGAGACCCAACAGTGTTTGAGGGCAATGTATGACACAGGTGCGGGGTAGCTTTTCCTAACAGATAATTACTTAAAAAGGTACAATAAAAATCCACACCTTACATAGAAATCTGCATGCTTTCTATCTCAGGAGCTTGAACTTCATTTATTCCTTTTATCATTGTTCCACGCTTCTTTCTGTGGTGATAGATTCTTAGGCGTGCTGCATGAGCTTAGATTGATCCTTTTCATTTTGAAATAATTTGGGGTTAGACAGCCTCATACATGGTACCACATTTGGCTAGAACTTCCTATTGAGTATGGGCTGTTAAACGTTGCTGTGGATTAAAGGAGTGAGTTAATCTGATGCAAAAGAGAAAGGGAAGTCAGAACCAGTTTGAACTATTTCCTTAGCTCATTGCTTAAGCTTTCACAGAATGCATAATTATGAGAATTTATAGGAATATAGATTCTGGGGGAAGTCTAGTTCAGAAGTCTCTGCTGACTAGCAGAGGACATTCAGTCTCAGAGGGGAAAGCAATTTAAAAGGACTTCAGGTTCATTTATTTGATGACGCCTCCTGCATTTGAAATGGTTTATTAGTCTCTGTTCTGTTTTTACATTTTAAAGTGTTTTTTTTTTTTTTTTTTTCTTCTTGTTGTTTGGGTGGGAAAGGGGCCGGAAGAATTAAATTTTTCAACCAACAGTTATTTTTTTCTTTAAACACCACAGTTTTCAAAAAAGTATTTTGGGATATACAGAAAGCAGAAGACCAAGTATCTGCTTTTCCTACAAGGAATTTTTTTTTTTTTTTTTTTTTTTGCAGTTTTTGGCTGGGCTGGGTTTGAACCCACCACCTGCGGCATATGGGGCCAGCGCCCTACTCACTGAGCCACAGGTGCTGCCCAAGGAATTTATTCTTTAAACTGAGGGACAGAACTAACTGATGTGTAAGGCTTCTCCCTTTCCCCTGTTTCCTTTCATGTTCATTTTGACACATTTCTCTTTAAAAAAAGATTTTTGATAAACATATAAAATTATATATTCAATCATGCATCACATGTTTTAAAATTTGTGTACATCGTGGAACGACTAAGTCAAGCTGATTGTCCTATGCATTGCTTCACATCCTTAGCATTTTTAGCTCATGCTGCTTAACTTACGGTGATTTCGTGGCCCATCCAGCTCTGGTCCATGTCCATCTCTGTAGCTTCCGCTCTTTCCTGCCTGCTTTGTGCTCCAGAGCCACTGAACTTCCTGCAATTCATAAACACTTTACTCTCTCTTGCCCCTAGGTCTTCATCCACGCTGTTCCCTCTGCCTTGAACACTCCTTTCTACTTTTAATCTGTCTAACTCATACTCATCCTGCGAGTCTTCCCTCTGATGTCCCTTCTTCTGAGAAGCCTTCCCTGTTGTTGAAGTCCAAGTTAAGTGTCATCTGGTTTTGAATTGACCGTTTAATGTTTGTAGAAGACTGTAAGTTTACACAAGCCAAAGCCCCTGTCTGATACTGGTACCAGTGATCTGATACTGGTGTATCCCAGGAACATGGCACGTAGGAGGCTCTCAACTAGTCACTGAAATCCTTGGCAGGAGTATTTAAGTGCTGGATTACATGGTGCAGAAATGCCTCCGAGAATCAGAGAAGAGAGAAAGTGGTGGAGGTAGAACTGATTAGTGAACGTGGGACTTGACCTGAACTTTTCAACATAAGCTCCTTCCCGGAGGGAGTTTAACACTTTCTCTCCTGCTTCCTTTTTTCTGTTTTTCTCTTTCTCTTTATCCGTTCATCCAGCAAATACTTTTTGAGGGGTTAATATGTTTCAGGCATTATTGTACATACCAAAGATATAACATCGAAAAAGCCCTGCCCTCACAGAACTTGCATTTTAATGGACTAAATGGATAAAAGTCAGTTAAATATAAGTGATAGAAATTAGCTTAGTAGGCTGTAAGGGGAATGAGCAGACTAACTTGATTGGTGGGATGTGTTACAAAGTCGGACTTTGAATGGTTTTCCTTAAGAACATAATTTAGCTTTGAAGAGTGGGTGGGTAATGGGGAAGTATATATAGTTTAAAAGCGAAGGAGACTTTTAGTCTGTAATTGGTGTGCAGAAACTGGAAGTAAAAAGGCCAACTCAGGATTGCCAAAATAGGGGTAATGATAGTTAGCTTAGAACAGGGCGGTGCCACAGAAGTGCTGATGGATTGAAGAGGCATTGTTGGTGGGGGGGTATAGGAGGTGGATTTCTTTCTTTTTTATTTTTAATTCAATAATCTATTTTATAAAGAAAATTTCCTACATGATGGACTGTCTGGATGGAGGAAATGAGGAAGAGAGATGAATTATGCTTATAAAGTTAGAACCCAGAAGAGCAGTGGGGGACTGAGGAAGTCAGGGGCTGCACTTGGGATTCGGTTGGAAAGAAGATATTTTGTATAAGTTGAATCTTTGTACCATTGATGCCTCTTAAACATGTTCCAGGGGTTATAAAGGCCCAACACAACAGAAGTAGAGTTTATGTTCTAATGGGCACCAGGCAAGCTCAGAAGACAGAATTGTAGATCTGTGTTTGGAAATCTTTTGTGACAAGTTTGGATTGAAGTCAGAGGGCTGGATGGAGGTAGCAGCTAATCCTTTGGTTGATTTAAATCTTTATATCTCATGTTTGATACAATCGCGTAGTTATTGCAATCAGCTGTGTAGCAACTGACATAAAGATGTAAAAGAAAATCAGGGAATTACAATAAGGGATCTTGTAACCAGCTATATTCCTTTTTTGTGTGTGGAAGGAAAACAAGACATTTCTTTGTCTTAAAATTCTAAGCTGTCATTTTGTTAAAGTTCAGTAACTTAATGTCTCCGACTGCTTATTACTTGGCAATAGATCTCCCTAGCTCATCGATGTCAGCGTTGGCTAGACTCCAACAAATGCACGAAAGAAATAGGGCCCAGGGAGTCAGATGATTTTTAATCAGAGTTGGCACACGAGGGCCTTTCTGGGTTTAAGGAAGTGGGGACAAGGAAGGGGAGGACTGCTGTCACAGTTCCTCCTGTGCTTTGTCTTTCAGTAGTGTCCATAAACCGGGAGGTTAGTGTCTTGGCTCGGAGATAAGCATGGTTTGGCATGGATTCTTCTGTTGTCACCTCAAGCTGTTTTTTCATCCCCAAGAACAGCACTCTGAGTGGGTGTGGAGGTGGGCGGGACGTGGAGCAGTGGTTTCACATTGCATTGCCTGGCTACAGCTTGGCATTTCTTTCTTTTTTCTTTTTCTTTGCGTCATTGCTATTGGTGCCACTAATTTTGCTCCCCCCCCCCCCTCCTTTTATAACTTGTTTCCTTGGGAGTGGCCCAATGTCTCAGCATTATATTTTCCTTGGAGTTGCAATACTGTTCTTAGGCAATAGCGTAGGACAGCAGTTCTCAGGAAGGTTGAGAACCCCTGACCTAGGAGATGTGATCTATCCCATCTTACAGGGTTAAAACTAGAAGGAATTCATTTTAAAAAAGAAAAGAAAAACAAAGTCTCTCTGTGGATCTGTGATATAAATTAAATGATTATACACAAGATGCCCCAGTCCCACAAAGGAGGGGACATGGGACATAGGGTAGAGTGACGGAAGACGGCGCCACCCCCACTGCCTGTAGGGGCTCCAGAAATCAAAAGTCAGCCTACTCGAAGGAAGTATAACGGACTTTTTACCCTTTTAGGATGAAATGTGATTAGAGTACCTGGTTTTTCATCTTGGTTCTGACACCACCTAATGAAATCTGGAATATTAATTTCTGCCAAGTTCTGACCCTACTTATTTCTCCTCTTTGTGTGTTTCTGTACCTTGTCTGTCCATAGCCCCTCTTACCAAAGCTGACTGCAAAGAAGAAAACGGTTACTCTTCTTAAGTTTCCTAAGGAAGAAAGTGTTTTGAGTTAGACCTACAGGGCAGATAGAAGGAGAAGGGTGGGTTGGAGTGGAGGCTTATTCCAGGCATGGATGAGGGAAATATCATGACCAATCACCAATAAAAAGAAAACATTGGCTGCGCTGAAAGCTTAATGGAAGGTTACTTGGCAGAAAAGAACATGGAAATGAGATTTACTCAACGTGCGAGAATTCGGTTCACTTTATCTATCTCTCTTATAATCTTTTCGCGTGAATTTTCTTTCTTTCTTTTGTTTATTCATTTATTTTTTGCAGTTTTTGGCTGGGACTGGCCTTGAACCCGCCACCTCCGGCAGATGGGGCCAGCGCCCTACTCCTTTGAGCCACAGGTGCCACCCAGTTTTCTTTCTTTTTTTTTTTTTGAGCCAGTAACTTTCCCTAAGCTCATCTTCCCATTCCCAATCTCCCAGTATTCCTGCCTCATTTTGGGATTGCATTTCCTTTGTCCATGTACCCCTCCTTGTATCCAGGGACTCGTGCTATTAATTAGTCATGTCACTTCTTTTTATTTTATTTATGCATTCATTATTCCTTCCTCCATTTATTTCTAAGCTCATTGGTTAAGCCATATTGACCTTGCTCACATGAACCATTCCATTCCCACATTAACTCTCAACCCCCCGCCGCTCCATCCCCACCAGTTGGAGGAATTATAAAGAGATGTCCAGTTTTAATATTACTGCTATTTGTATTGTCTGCCCTTTAGGTTTCAGCCTTATTTTTCTTCTTCTGCTAATAGCCCACTGTGTTCAGCTTGGTAACAGGTGTTTTCCTCTACTAGAGGGTACTGGGCTATGTGATTCTTTTACCTGCTTGTACAGAACCCAAACTCTAGGCTCACATTTTTTTCTTTTTTTATTCTATTCTTTTTATATCTAATACCATTCACTCTCAAAGGAACAATTTTCTGTGTAGCCTGACAAATCTTTACTTGTATTCATGTGTCTGCGAGGGTATTTCACTGCTCTGGCCACAGGGAGCTTCTGTCAGTATTCTGATGTGTTTAGATCCCAAACTTGCCAGTCCTATTAGATTAATTTCTTACCTCAGGGAGCATGAAAGAAGATTTCAAATCAATACATGATTTTTCGGTCCCTGTGTGTGAGAGAACCAACTGTTCTAGAAATTTAAGTTAGAAGAAAAAGCATGGGCTTAAAATGCACTAATTTATTTTTCTGTGCTTGGTTTTCCTGTGATCATTTGGAAAGGCCTACTGTGCTTTGCTGGGTTTGTATTAGACATTGTATTCTTCTGTAAACAAGGCAGTGGTGCTGAGCACTCTTTGAGCAGTGGCTGTGTGCACAGCTCTGGGAGATGGGATCGGAGATGCAGAAAGAGAAGGTTTTGTTCCTTCGCTCAGAATAGACAGGGAACTCTGTCATGATCTTCTGGGGTTTCTTTTAGGATGTTGCTGGGTGCTGAGCATGTAATCGATCTTGAGTAGAGAAATGCCTCTGGAATTAACTTGGATTACATTAAAATAGCTATTCCAGGATCTTTTTAATGACTTTCTGTAAAATGAGAAAGTGCCGTGGATGATGAAATCCAAAAAGGCAGGAAAGATTACATCCCTATATAGGTGCACCCAGGCAGTGAGGAGATCGCCTGGCAGCTCCTGCCTAAGTGTTACTCAGCTTTCTGTGAAGGTGAACAACAAAAATAGTAATATTGATGGTTTGATCCAGGCTTTTCAAAGGGGCTTGAGCACCAGTGTAATTTGCAGCCATAAATCATTTACTTTCTTGCGGGTTCATACAGAGCCAGTGGAAGAAGTATTGTGGGTCAACCATACGAGGCATGAGTTTCTCTCTGCTAATTCAGGGGAGAGTTGAGTTTTTTGTCTCACCCACCTCTTTGTCCTTCTGCATGCTAGTACCGTGGAAAACATTTTGAAAGTACGAGTTATGTCGCAGGCCCTTAAGCTCACGATTTAAATGAGGATGGGGGGGTGGGGGGGGCAAGACAAGACACAAGACTGATAACATATGAAACTATAATTGCTGGTGATTATGGGGTTCACATAGTAAGTGCTGTAATAGTTCAGAAAATGAGAGTTTGGTGAAGATATAGTAAGTGGAAAGCGCTGCATGGGTGATGAAGTTGAATTGGCCTTACAGATAGATGGGATTTAGACTGTTGGAAGGGGTGCAAGATGGAAGGGATGAGAGAGCAGCAGGGTTGGGAGGTGGGCGGGGAAGTATGATGTTAGTGTTGAATGACAGTGAAGGTGGCCGACCTGAGTTCACATTCAAGGGTATGGCTGTTCCTGAAAAGACCAGGTGCTCATCAGAGGCAGCAGGAGGCCAAGGAGGCCAGTCACCCCATCCACAATTGCCATTTCTTCCTCCTCCTACTTGGCTTTTGGAAATAACATTGACATCCTTCTGTACTGATTATATTTAGGTCTATATTCACATCTGGAACTCCCTTGAGGTGGGAATGAAGGAGGAGGAAATGGAGAGGAAGACTTCGTAGTTTCCAGTTTTTAAAGGTTAAGTTTATTCTTTTTTTTTGTTTGTTTTGTTTTGTTTTTGTTTTTATTTTTTTTTTATTAAATCATAGCTGTGTACATTAATGCGATCATGGGGTACCATATACTGTTTTTATAGACCATTTGACACATTTTCATCACACTGGTTAACATAGACTTCCTGGCATTTTCTTAGTTATTGTGTTAGGACATTTATATTCTACATTTACTAAGTTTCACATGTACCCTTGTAAGATGCACCGCAGTTGTAATCCCACCAATCACCCTCCCTCCGCCCAACCTCCCCCTCCCTTTCCTCCCTTTCACCCTTCCCCCTATTCTTAGGTTATAACTGGGTTATAGCTTTCATGTGAAAGCCATAAATTAGTTTCATAGTAGGGCTGAGTACATTGGATGCTTTTTCTTCCATTCTTGAGATACTTTACTA